>JAOWBW010001448.1:0-258987 GCA_026119855.1 Campanula takesimana
CACGGTTTGATTAACCTTAAGGTGTATTCATCTGATTTCCTACTTTGGAATTCCAAGTGTGATGAGATGGTTGAGTTCATAGTCCTAGTACATCTTTATGAGTAAACGTTTAGGATAATTTTGGGTTATAGTCGTTGTACTATTTGTGAGCGACCGTTTGGGTTGTGTTCCTTATGAGTATTGGTGGGTATCATCTTTGGAATTATAAGTATGGTTCCTCTTTATGAAATATCGTATTCTAATAATCATTGTGTTGAGCTCCTTATGAGCAATTTCGTTTATCGTTGTTGTGCTCTTTATGAGAAATTCCGTTTATCGTTGTTGTGCTCTTCATGAGAAACTCTTGTTATCGTTATTGTTAAACTCTTCATGAGTAACCGTTGCATCTTTATGGTGATTAATGGTGTGGTTCCCTACTTTGGAACCCTAAGTTGTTTAATTAAGCTAGTATTTATTACTTAGCATTTATTGTGAAAGCCCAGCTGGCATATTTGTTGCATCGGGCGATGGGAGAGATTATAATGGCAAAGCCAAGTCCATTATAATGTTGACCATTGTTTTGCCCCCTTCTTTACCCCTTTTCCAGATTGGCCTTGGAAAGGATGAGTTAGCTTCCTTTGTGAATGTATCTAGCTATCGGGCATGACTTTGTGTCATGGTCCTTGTCCTTTGTGACACTTTTATGGTTATTGGTTCCGGTACGGGTTTCTTCAGCTTTTATGCTACTATGAAGATGGCTTGATGGGTTGATTGATTGATTGGTCGGTCCTGACGGGGTTCTCTTCAGTTGTCATACTGCTATTGTTGATTGGTTGATCGGTTGAAGCTGCGCAGCGATTGTTCTATCAGTTTGGTGAAACCTTGGCTAAGTATCCTTTGTTACGTGTTTATTTCAGTCTTATGTGCTGCATGATGAGTTAGCGTTATTTCCAACTGGTATGGGACAGTTGGCGATAGGGAGCTTTCTCATTGTTGTTACGTGATTTACTTGTTCAGTTATCGTTGATTGCATGATATTATGCCATGTAGTTGCATTTAGTAACTTACTGAGATTTTATCTCACCCCGTTTTCTTGTTTCAAATTGTTTTTCCTTAACCCCCACCAGGAAAGCAAGTAGTAGCGTGCGAGGTCCGTTGTAGCGGGAATCTTCTGAGCAGGTGATCGTATATTTGAGATAGTTGCTCTTCGGAGCCTTTATGTATTTTATTGAGAGTTCGTAGTCGTTCAGTGTGTTGTATATACGGTTGTACTTGGGTACTTTTGTTAACAGTTGTTCTTGCTTCCGCATTTGTTCCAGTCTCCGAGTTATAATCTCGTTGAGGTGTTGTTTGATAGTATTGGTTTATAGTTGAATTCACGCGCCCGGGTTTGGTATATTACATTTTGGAGATGTATATTATGTTTTTATATTATGGATTTTTAAGATTTCCGGGGCGTGACAGTTGGTATCAGAGAATGGTTTTAGATCTTGAAGGAGAATAAGAACTCTGATATTGAATAGGTTTCAACACTTGGATGTTATGATTTTGAGTGATTTAGGAACTAAGTTTTCTTGAAAGTATGAGGTTAAGGTAGAAGTTGGTTGAGTTATGAGTCGTGGTATTGACGTCGAGTGTTTCTTCTCTTGTGGTATATCAAGTATAGAATTGGTGTCAATAGTGTTGGCTCCATTGGGGTTAGTTGGCTTGGGAATCGAGAGTGCGAGTTTTGAAGGCTTGGGCATACCTAATTCGTAAAGTGGAAATGTCTTGTGCTATATTCGTATGTTTGTTCTCATTAAGTGATTTATGTTGGGGTGTATTCTCGAGTACGAAATTTCGTGATTGCTATTGGTATGTATAGGGTGATTTAGTTATGTCACCTATGCGGGATATTGATGAGTTAAGTGGTATGGTTTAGCTTTCTGTATGCTACGAATTTCTTGTGTGCCATCGATAGGTGGAGAATATTTCTATATTAGTATGTTTGAATTTGTTTAGGAGCATACTAGGTATATATAATGTTCAAGTTCTATATTGAAAATCAGAAAATCTTTATTATAAGGTTGTGCTGGGAATTTAGCTTATTCTGTTGGCAATGTTAATTTTGAAGTCTTGGGTATAATTTATATTGGGGGCAATATGTCGCTTGATCGATAGGGAACTTGGGTTAAATTGGGTTGTTGTGGTACAAGGTTGTAATGCTAATATTTAGATCAATATCCATATTGTATCGGTTGGGTTATAGGAGTTGAGGATTCAATGAGAATCTCTTGAGGAAAATTTGGTCACTTTTAGTACATCTCCGAGAATGCATCGGAATGGATTAGTATGGAGAGGTGTACGATTTGTTATGGATGATGAGTTGGTTGTAGGAGTTATGATCATTAATGGTGATAAGCGTGTTAAGTTAGAAAGGACTAAGTACATTTTGGAAGAGTAATAATTTCTCAATCTATGTTAAAGGCATTTTGAAATTTTGGTTAGATAGTGGTTCTATGGTTCTGAATCCCTTCTTGGTGGCGTTTCCCGAATTGGATCAAGGGTATGCGAAGAAAGTTGAGTATCAATACTTGGGCATAATTAAGGAATATCATGATTTGGTATTGGATCAGTCGGAGCGTTGCTAGCTAATTGGCTTATTATGATGGTAGTACTATTGAGCCTAAGTATAATTAGGTTAATAAATGTATGCGTGAAAGACTAACTTGGGTTAGCTATTGAAGATTTGAGGTTTGTTGATTACCTTGGGTATATGAGCACAGATTATTAACTAAAAAGGGAGTTAGAGGAAATCCCTTGAAGATAAAATTTAGATCATTTTCGGACTATTGAGTATTCGTAATTATTTTAGGCTTTCAAGGATTGAAGTGTTATGACGATGATATTATGGCGTAGATTTAAGTGGACATTTTGTATTAAAATTTTGGGTTTATATTACACCACTAGTTTAGGGTGCTGCCTGGAGCGAGAGCACTATAATGAGAATCCTAGAGATATAGCCTTTGGTGAATATTATGGGTATGGAAAAAATTTCTTTAGCCTTTCATATTTTAAAAGCTAATTTAGCTCGTGATGGTAATGTTTTGAATTTCAGGGGAATAATACTAAGTATGCGATTTACAAATGGAAGTACCTTTGCGGTGTAGTTAAGGTTATGAATAAGGCGAGCTTGAGATACCTCGAGAATTATGTGTGGAAATAATTTAGAATCTTCGATTTTGAGTACGGACTTTGATTAGTAATGAAGATAATGATGGAATGATTCGGTTCAAGAAGTAGTGTCATCGTAAGCATCATTAAGGTTACCTTGTAGTGGGTTAGATTGGACAATTGAGGAATTTGAGAAATGGCAGAACTATCGTATCCGTAGCTATTTGGTCTTTCGGGTAAGTCTCGTTAAAATTCGGGTCGAATTTTATTTAAGGGGGAGTGAATGTCACGACCCGAAAACTAGGCTCTATTTTATTGGTAATAAATAATTATTATTTATTTATTGCTTATTTATTTATCTAAATTATTATATTTAAATAATTATGTGTGCATTTTATGTTTCATAATAATTATGCCTAGCATTTTATTTGGGTCATTTGTGCTAGAATAGAAGTGTTGAGTCTTATTTGTTAGTGGGGAGTTTATTTGAAAATGTAGTATTAAGGGGGAGGGGCCTATGTGTAAGTTATGAAATCATTTCTCCTTATTCCCTCCCTACTCTCCTCCCTCACTCACACTCCCTCCATCTCCAGCAACTCTCTCTCTCTCTCTAGCTCATTGGGTAAGTTTTTCTTCCTCTTTCTTCTCTCTTCATTTTCTTCATCTTCCTCTCATTATTTCTCATTTTTTAAAACATGAATCTTGTTTGGATCGTCGATAGGATCGTAGGAAGCCAAAAATATTCGAGTTCCGGCAACTTTGAGAAAATCCGGGTAAGTTGCTTTTCCCCATTTTTATGCTAAAATGTTCATATCATGTTTATATGATGCTAAATGTTGTTCTAATTGAAGTTTGGTTGAGTTTAGAATTTATTTGGAATTTATTAGAGTTTTGGTCAAGAAAATGGTGATTCTCTAAATGTTGGATTTGATCTTGATATTGGTTGTTAAATGTTGTATATGAGTCTTTTTAGACTTATTAGTTGTTTTGGTATATTAGTATGCTAGTTAGAAGGTTCGATTTTGGTTGGAATGTGTTTTGGGTTGAAAATGGAAGAACCCATGTTGTTCTTCCCGATTTCCAGTAGTTCAGAACATTGGGCGGCCGCACAAAAATGTAGAGCGACCGCACATCTATCTGAAAGGTTTTGCTCTTGTTTGTTGGCTTTTTGGGCGACCGCACAAGCTAGAGTGGGCGGCCGCACAGAACCTCTGAAAGTTTTCATTTGTTATTTTGTGTGATTGAAGAATGCGTTTTGGTCTAAGTTTGGGTGTCCTTCTAGTCGACCTTAGTGAGCATTGTAGTGCACTCTAGTGTTAGAATTGGGTCCCTTGTGATTAGGTTTGTGTTGTAAATTTAGTTTTATGTTCTTTAATAATTTTGGAGTTATTTGGGCTTTAGAGGCTCATGAATTGAGTTTTCTTGTCTTTAAATGTTAGGATAGAAGTACATATAGGTACTCCTACAATTTAGAACGAAAGGAGTGAAATTCGGAGCTAAAACAGGGATTTTTCATCTTGCCCGGCCGAACACTTTATAGAAATTGTCCGTTTTACGTTCAATCTTCCGGAGACCATAACTTCTTCGTACGGACTCCGTTTTAGGCGTGTAAACTATCGTTGGAAAGCTCTTTTCGATTACTACGCAATGGTTCTATTGGCCGAATGGTTCCAGATCATAATGGTTGTATCATTGTTAAGGTTTAAGATCAAAGCGTTGTCTCGGTCCAGGTTCCGTAGTACTATTCTAGTTGACTTAGTTGGGCACCGTAGAACAATTTAGTAATTGAAATTGGTTCCTTTGTGAACAATGGCGTTAGGTAATTTGATCAAGTATTGTTTGGGAATGTTTCGGCATCTTATGATGTGTTCGTGATTGTTCCAATCGAATTGATTTTTGAGAGTGACTTGGTCTAGGTTTTAGGCGATGTCCTATAGTACCTAGAGGGTTGCTATTGAACATCAAAGAGTAGGGTTTAGTCTGGTCGTGATCATGTTCTAATAAGTGTAACCTTTTGGATTCGTTTGGGGTGTTTAGGATTGGTTCGTTAAGGACGGAGGTAAAGCGTGAATTGGTAATTGAGTACCACGGTTTGATTAACCTTAAGGTGTATTCATTCTGATTTCCTACTTTGGAATTCCAAGTGTGATGAGATGGTTGAGTTCATAGTCCTAGTACATCTTTATGAGTAAACGTTTAGGATAATTTTGGGTTATAGTCGTTGTACTATTTGTGAGCGACCGTTTGGGTTGTGTTCCTTATGAGTATTGTGGGTATCATCTTTGGAATATATCTAGTATGGTTCCTCTTTATGAATTATCGTATTCTAATAATCATTGTTGTTGAGCTCCTTATGAGCAATTTCGTTTATCGTTGTTGTGCTCTTTATGAGAAATTCCGTTTATCGTTGTTGTGCTCTTCATGAGAAACTCTTGTTATCGTTATTGTTAAACTCTTCATGAGTAACCGTTGCATCTTTATGGTGATTAATTGGTGTGGTTCCCTACTTTGGAACCCTAAGTTGTTTAATTAAGCTAGTATTTATTACTTAGCATTTATTTGAAAGCCCAGCTGGCATATTTGTTGCATCGGGCGATGGGAGAGATTATAATGGCAAAGCCAAGTCCATTATAATGTTGACCATTGTTTTGCCCCTTCTTTACCCCTTTTCCAGATTGGCCTTGGAAAGGATGAGTTAGCTTCCTTTGTGAATGTATCTAGCTATCGGGCATGACTTTGTGTCATGGTCCTTGTCCTTTGTGACACTTTTATGGTTATTGGTTCCGGTACCGGGTTTCTCTTCAGCTTTTATGCTACTATGAAGATGGCTTGATGGGTTGATTGATTGATTGGTCGGTCCTGACCGGGGTTCTCTTCAGTTGTCATACTGCTATTGTTGATTGGTTGATCGGTTGAAGCTGCGCAGCGATTGTTCTATCAGTTTGGTGAAACCTTGGCTAAGTATCCTTTGTTACGTGTTTATTTCAGTCTTATGTGCTGCATGATGAGTTAGTCGTTATTTCCAACTGGTATGGGACAGTTGGCGATAGGGAGCTTTCTCATTTGTTGTTACGTGATTTACTTGTTCAGTTATCGTTGATTGCATGATATTATGCCATGTAGTTGCATTTAGTAACTTACTGAGATTTTATCTCACCCCGTTTCTTGTTTCAAATTGTTTTTCCTTAACCCCCCCAGGAAAGCAAGTAGTAGCGTTGCGAGGTCCGTTGTAGCGGGAATCTTCTGAGCAGGTTGATCGTATTTGAGATAGTTGCTCTTCGGAGCCTTTATGTATTTTATTGAGAGTTCGTAGTCGTTCAGTGTGTTGTATATACGGTTGTACTTTGGGTACTTTTGTTAACAGTTGTTCTTGCTTCCGCATTTGTTCCAGTCTCCGAGTTATAATCTCGTTGAGGTGTTGTTTGATAGTATTGGTTTATAGTTGAATTCACGCGCCCGGTTTGGTATATTACATTTTGGAGATGTATATTATGTAAATTTTATATTTATGGATTTTTAAGATTTCCGGGGGCGTGACAGTTGGTATCAGAGAAATGGTTTTAGATCTTGAAGGAGAATAAGAACTCTGATATTGAATAGGTTTCAACACTTGGATGTTATGATTTTGAGTGATTAGGAACTAAGTTTTCTTGAAAGTATGAGGTTAAGGTAGAAGTTGGTTGAGTTATGAGTCGTGGTATTGACGTCGAGTGTTTCTTCTCTTGTGGTATATCAAGTATAGAATTGGTGTCAATAGTGTTGGCTCCATTGGGGTTAGTTGGCTTGGGAATCGAGAGTGCGAGTTTTGAAGGCTTGGGCATACCTAATTCGTAAAGTGGAAATGTCTTGTGCTATATTCGTATGTTTGTTCTCATTAAGTGATTTATGTTGGGTGTATTCTCGAGTACGAAATTTCGTGATTGCTATTGGTATGTATAGGGTGATTTAGTTATGTCACCTATGCGGGATATTGATGAGTTAAGTGGTATGGTTTAGCTTTCTGTATGCTACGAATTTCTTGTGTGCCATCGATAGGTGGAGAATATTTCTATATTAGTATGTTTGACTTTGTTTAGGAGCATACTAGGTATATATAATGTTCAAGTTCTATATTGAAAATCAGAAAATCTTTATTATAAGGTTGTGCTGGGAATTTAGCTTATTCTGTTGGCAATGTTAATTTTGAAGTCTTGGGTATAATTTATATTGGGGGCAATATGTCGCTTGATCGATAGGGAACTTGGGTTAAATTGGGTTGTTGTGGTACAAGGTTGTAATGCTAATATTTAGATCAATATCCATATTGTATCGGTTGGGTTATAGGAGTTGAGGATTCGATGAGAATCTCTTGAGGAAAATTTTGGTCACTTTTAGTACATCTCCGAGAATGCATCAGAATGGATTAGTATGGAGAGGTGTACGATTTGTTATGGATGATGAGTTGTTTGTAGGAGTTATGATCATTAATGGTGATAAGCGTGTTAAGTTAGAAAGGACTAAGTACATTTTGGAAGAGTAATAATTTCTCAATCTATGTTAAAGGCATTTTGAAATTTTGGTTAGATAGTGGTTCTATGGTTCTGAATCCCTTCTTGGTGGCGTTTCCCGAATTGGATCAAGGGTATGCGAAGAAAGTTGAGTATCAATACTTGGGCATAATTAAGGAATATCATGATTTGGTATTGGATCAGTCGGAGCGTTGCTAGCTAATTGGCTTATTATGATGGTAGTACTATTGAGCCTAAGTATCATTAGGTTAATAAATGTATGCGTGAAAGACTAACTTAGGTTAGCTATTGAAGATTTGAGGTTTGTTGATTACCTTGGGTATATGAGCACAGATTATTAACTAAAAAGGGAGTTAGAGGAAATCCCTTGAAGATAAAATTTAGATCATTTTCGGACTATTGAGTATTCGTAATTATTTTAGGCTTTCAAGGATTGGAGTGTTATGACGATGATATTATGGCGTAGATTTAAGTGGACATTTTGTATTAAAATTTTGGGTTTATATTACACCACTAGTTTAGGGTGCTGCCTGGAGCGAGAGCACTATAATGGGAATCCTTAGAGATATAGCCTTTGGTGAATATTATGGGTATGGAAAAATTTCTTTAGCCTTTCATATTTTAAAAGCTAATTTAGCTCGTGATGGTAATGTTTTGAATTTCAGGGGAATAATACTAAGTATGCAATTTACAAATGGAAGTACCTTTGCGGTGTAGTTAAGGTTATGAATAAGGCGAGCTTGAGATACCTCGAGAATTATGTGTGGAAATAATTTAGAATCTTCGATTTTGAGTACGGACTTTGATTAGTAATGAAGATAATGATGGAATGATTCGGTTCAAGAAGTAGTGTCATCGTAAGCATCATTTAAGGTTACCTTGTAGTGGGTTAGATTGGACAATTGAGGAATTTGAGAAATGGCAGAACTATCGTATCCGTAGCTATTTGGTCTTTCGGGTAAGTCTCGTTAAAAATTCAGGTCGAATTTTATTTAAGGGGGAGTGAATGTCACGACCCGAAAACTAGGCTCTATTTTATTGGTAATAAATAATTATTATTTATTTATTGCTTATTTATTTATCTAAATTATTATTTATTTAAATAATTATGTGTGCATTTTATGTTTCATAATAATTATGCCTAGCATTTTATTTGGGTCATTTGTGCTAGAATAGAAGTGTTGAGTCTTATTTGTTAGTGGGGAGTTTATTTGAAAAGGTAGTATTAAGGGGGAGGGGCCTATGTGTAAGTTATGAAATCATTTCTGTAACGACCCCGAAATCCGTTTATTTATTTTAATATTTATTTTATATTTTGATAAATTTAATTTAAAATTTATGTGTGCATTTTATGTGTTGCATCATCTTATATGAATTGCACATTTTATTTGACTATTTGTTTTAGTTAAAATATAGGTAGTAAAGTTTATTTTGGGGAGTTAGTTGAGTTAGTGGAAGTTTGTGGGCCAAATTGTAACTATAAGGTTCAAGGGTTTATTTGTGCATAATGAAAGTAGAGGGGCCAATGTGTTGAATTTAAAAGTGCAATGAGTTATGTGTAAAATTTGGGTAAGAGTAGTTGATGATATCTTCTTCATCCCTCCCTCCCCTTAGTTGCACACCAACCACTTCCATAAAAATTTCCAGAGAGTTGCCATTGTTGAAGAAAAAGGAATAGGTAAGGTTTTGGTTTTGTTAATTTTCTCTATTTTTATTTACTACTCCATTTCCAAATCTAAAAAATATATAAATGATCAGGGCGTTGAATAGAGTACATCTACCGATTCATCTTATTTTTCTTGACATCTTTTCCGGAAAATAGGTAAGTTACTAATCCCCCTTTAAATGTTAAAATGGTCATAAACATGTTTTATATGCTTTATATGTTATAAAATGATGTTTTGGTATACTTTTAATATACTTGTAAATTTGGGACAGAGGGAGTAGTAAAAATGTGTACATAGCTTGTTAGTATTAGGAAGGGTATAGAAGTTGGTGTTGTAGGGTGCTTGGGCTGAATTTGTAGCCTTTGTAAGGGTTGAAAATGTTGAGGGTATGATGTTAGTGTTTTGGGTTGGTGAGTTGAAGGGAGTATTCTGTTTTCAGCCAAAATGTCATTTCTGGGCTGATTACACGACTCGTGTAGGGGTACACGAGTCGTGTAAGGAGAGATTCTGAAGGGGTGTTTTTCTACACGAGTCGTGTACTGTTACACGACTTGTGTAAAAGTTCTTACACGAGTCGTGTAGTGGTACACGAGTCGTGTAAGGGCCCAAATCTGAACTTGTGTATTTTTACGTAGAATCTTCCGGAGGTCATAACTTCTTCATCCGGACTCCGTTTTAGTCGTGTAAACTATCGTTGGAAAGCTCTTCTCGAGTACTACACGATGGGTTGGTTATTGAGTGGGGTTTTGATTTTTATAGTACGTAAATCCAGTAGGTGATTAGTACCAAAATGAGTATCCATGGTTCATTATGGTAGAGTTGGTCTTTTGTGATCAAGTTTGAATTAATGGGATGGTTTGGATGGTTTGTGTGATGACTTAATGTCAATATGGTGCATACTATTATGAAAACGTGTTTACTTCTCTATGATGAGCTTGTGTGATTCCCTACTTTGGAATCATACCCCGTTTGTTGTTTAAGCAAGTTTTCTTTGCTTCGGTTGTGTCTAAAGTCCAGCTGGTACTTTTGTGTGTGTTGGGCAGTGATAGGGATTATAATGGTCTCCGAGCCAAGTACATTATAAGGCTCCTATCATTGGTTTCCCCTTTTTAAACCCCTTCCTTAGGCCAAAGGTTGGGCACTTTGGGTTATGACTTTGTGTCATTTTCCCCGTTGTTGTTGATGTTGTTTGGTTCCGGAACCCGTTTCAGCTCTTCGATGCTGCTCAGTTGATGCCTCTCAGATGGCTATTGTTTGGTTTGGGAACCTTGGCTCAGTATCCACGTATGAGTGTTCATTTCCGCTTTATGTGTTGCATGATGAGTTGGTCGTTATTTCCAACCGGTATGGGACGGTTGGCGATAGGGAGCCTCTCATATTATGTGCTATGTGTTATACGCTTAATTGTTAATATGTTTCTTCATGATCTTCATATTAGCATGTAATGTAGTTGCATTTTAGTAACTTACTGAGATTTATTCTCACCCTTATTTGTTTACTGTTTTAGATAAGAAGGAGCCCAGGGGATAGTTCACACACACTGGGAGGACGTCGAAGAGATCTTTGGGTAAGATGTTTTGGGAAATGTTTTGTAAGTAAAGGATACATTATGTAAATGTAATACCTTTTGGGGTAGTGTACCCGTGACTGAGTTTGTATCATCTCTTTTGGTAGATGTTCGTGTTGTAAATAAGTAAGTAAGTGAAGTGTGTAGCCAAGTGGCTTAGAACTTGTGTGTGAAAGTTGTGTTGTGACTAGTAGTCACGTTTAGTAAATGTTGGTTGGTTATGTAAGACCTTTTTATGAACGTACATTTCGAAAATTTTCTTAAAAATGTTTATGACGTCTTCCGTGCGTGTCCCGGACGTGGGGCCAAGTAGGACCACGGGTCGGGGCGCGACAGTTGGTATCAGAGCTAGGTTGTAGATGGTCTAGAATGACTAAGTGACCTAAGAGGGTAGTTGAGTATGGAGTGAGTAAAGTTGAGTGTTTTATGCAGGTACTCAGTAAAAATGGTTGGAACTGAGGGTGAACAGTCCGGTACTGCAGGCCAGAGTAATGTAAGGGAAGAGGCTCGAGCTATGTTCCAAGGGATGTTCGAGGCTGCAATGAAAACCATCCATGATCAGAGGCAGTGAGGAGAGCATGCACCTCCGAGGTATGGTCTAGAACAGTTTTTGAAGATGAAACCAACTGGCTATGATGGTGAACCAGATGTGACCAAAGTTGAGAGATGGATTGAATCCATGGAAAAGATATTTGATGTCTTAGTATGTACTGAAGAAGATCGAGTTAGGTTTGCTACCTACAAGTTGAGTGGAGCTGCGGAGTACTGGTGGAGAACACTGAAGGCTAGTTGGGATGAAGCTCATGTACCATATACTTGGGCAAATTTTCTGAGGAAGTTCAAGGAACATTTTATTCCAAGGGTGGATCAAGATCGGAAGGAAGTGGAATTTCTTAGCTTGGAACAGAATACAATGTCGGTGGCTCAGTATGCAGCCAAGTTCACGGAGCTATCGAGGTATTGTACTCATTTGATTGCAACAGAGGAGAGGAAAGCAACAAGGTTTGTTAAGGGTTTAAAAACAGTGATCCGAACTCAATTGGTGTCCCACAAACTACAAGAATTTCAAGATGCAGTTGATCGAGCTTATCAAGTGGAGCACGACATTGAAGAACACAAGAGGAAGGTGGAATTAACAAGTGCTGGAAGGCAAGGTAGACCACAACCGCAAAGGAATGATAATCGTGGAGGACAAGGGACTTCAACTCCATTTAGGGGACAACCACAAGGGCAACCCAGTGTTAGAAATCAAGGTAATTTCTCCGGGGGTCAAAACAAGAGGGTTTGTAATTATTGTCAGAGGGAAGGACACAGTGAGGAGCGGTGTTGGAAGAAACAAGGAAAGTGTTTGAATTGTGGGCAACTTGGCCATTTTCAAAGAAATTGCCCGAGATTGGGGAGTCAACCATCGGGGAGTGGTGTTGGATCGTTTCAGGGTCAGAAAAGGGATGCCTCGGGAAAACCAAAGGTTCAAGGTCGTGTGTTTGCAATCAATCAACAACAAGCTTCGGATGCTTCCACCGTAATTGGAGGTATAATTTCTATGTCCAGTTTGAGGGCACGTGCACTTATAGACCCCGGCTCATCGCATTCATATGTTTCTGTGTCTTTTGCATCTCGATTGCATTCTTCCTTTGAATCTTTGCCTTATGTGCTAGAAGTGTCGACTCCTATGGGAAATTGTTTGATAGCTGACAAAGTGTTGCGTGATTGTGATGTGCATATTAGTGAGCATGTTTTACTTGCTGATCTAGTTATTTTGCCATTGCAAGACTTTGATGTTATTTTGGGTATGGATTGGTTAAGTAAATATCATGCCTCTGTTGATTGTTTTAAGAAAGTGGTTACGTTTTCTATCCCTAGTGTGCCTGTGTTTACTTTTGAGGCAACTTCTTTGGGTAAGGGAATTCGTATTATTTCGTATGTGAAAGCTAAGAGACTATTGCACCGTGGTTGTGAGGGGTATTTGGCTTGTGTTTTGGATACTACTAAAAAGTCTCCTAAAGTAGAAGATGTGAATGTTGTTAAAAGTTTCCTGATGTGTTTTCTTCTGAATATTCTATGCCTCCCGATAGAGAGATCGAGTTTGGTATTGACTTGATTCCAGGTACTACCCCTATATCTGAAGCACCTTATAGAATGGCTCCAGCTGAACTGAAAGAATTGAAGGTGCAATTGCAAGAGTTACTTGATCGGGGATTCATCCGTCCTAGTGTATCGCCGTGGGGAGCTCCTGTATTGTTTGTCAAGAAGAAAGATGGGTCTTTGAGACTGTGCATCGACTACAGGAAGCTGAATCAGGTAACTGTAAAGAATAAATATCCTCTACCTCACATTGATGACTTGTTTGATCAACTCCAAGGGTCAGTCGTCTTTTCGAAGCTTGACTTGAGGAGTGGGTACCATCAGTTAAAGATCCGTTCTGAGGATATTTCTAAGACTGCTTTCCGTAGTAGGTATGGTCATTACGAGTTTCTTGTTATGCCTTTCGGGTTGACTAATGCTCCGGCTGTTTTCATGGATATGATGAATCGGGTTTTCAAGCCTTATCTTGACACCTTCGTGGTTGTATTTATTGACGACATTCTTGTGTATTCCAAGTCTAAGGAGGAGCACGAGCAACACTTGCGAATGGTTCTATCTGTTCTCCGTGAGAAGCAACTGTTTGCGAAATTCAGTAAGTGTGCTTTTTGGCTCGAGGAAGTGTCTTTTCTGGGGCACGTGGTTTCCAATAGAGGAATATCCGTAGATCCTTCCAAGATTGAAGCTATTGTGAATTGGAAGAGGCCTGAATCAGTTACGGAGATTCGAAGTTTCTTGGGTCTAGCCGGGTATTATAGAAGATTTATCGAGGGGTTTTCTAAAAATTTCTACTTCCATTGACTCAGTTGACTCGAAAGAATGTACCGTATGTGTGGGATGGCAAGTGTCAAGTTAGCTTTGAAGAGTTGAAGAAGAGGTTGACTACAGCTCCTATCCTTGCGCTTCCTAATGGCAATGATGATTTGGTAATTTATAGCGATGCTTCTAAAGAAGGCCTCGGGTGTGTGTTAATGCAAAATGGAAGAGTGATTGCGTATGCTTCAAGAAAGTTGACTCCGAGCGAGCAGAATTATCCTACCCATGACATGGAGCTTGCGGCTATTGTCTTTGCGTTGCACAAGTGGAAACACTATCTGTACGGAGCCAAATTTGAGATATTTACCGATCATCAAAGTTTGAAGTACCTTTTCTCCCAAAAAGAGTTGAATAACAGGCAAAGAAGATGGATGGAGCTATTGAAGGATTATGATTGTACTATCTCTTATCATCCGGGTAAAGCAAATGTGGTAGCTGATGCCATTAGCCGGAAATCTTTTATGGCTTCATTGATGGTGCGTGAATGGAAGATGTTAGAGGATGCTCGAGATTGGGATCCTTGTGAGTCGAAGCATGGGGCTATTTTTGCGAGTATTCAAGTATTACCAGTTTTGATTCAACAAATAAAAGAGGCTCAGAAGGATGATCCGGAGTTGGTGAAAATCATGGATAAAATCGAAGATGGCAAATATGAGAATTTCTCTCTTAATTCTGAAGGAGTGTTAACTTTCAGAGGTCGGTTATGTGTACCTTGCGTTGATGGGATTAAATGTCAAGTTCTTGATGAGGGCCACAAGTCGAGGTATACTATTCATCCCGGGAGCACAAAAATGTATCAGAATTTGAAGCAACACTTTTGGTGGAATAATATGAAGAGAGAGATAGCGGATTATGTATCTAAATGTTTGACATGTCAACAAGTGAAAGCTGAACATCAAAGGCCTGCGGGGTTACTTCAACCGTTAGAGATTCCGGAATGGAAATGGGAACATGTTACCATGGATTTCGTGACGGGATTACCTCGCACTCGAAGAAGGTTTGACGCAGTTTGGGTGATCGTGGATAGATTGACCAAGTCTTCTCATTTTCTACCTATTGAGATTAGTTACTCGATGGAAAGGCTTGCAACCTTATATATAAATGAGATTGTGAGATTGCATGGTGTCCCGGTGAGTATTGTGTCTGATCGTGACCCTAGATTTACATCTCGGTTTTGGCAAGCGTTTCAGAAGGCTTTGGGTTCAGAGTTGAAGTTCAGTACAGCTTTTCATCCCCAGACAGATGGGCAGTCAGAGAGGACTATTCAGATTCTCGAGGATATGTTGCGAGCTTGCTCAGTTGATTTTTCAGATTCTTGGGATTCTCATTTACCTCTCGTGGAATTTGCCTATAACAACAGTTTTCAGTCAAGTATTGGGATGGCCCCGTATGAAGCTTTGTATGGGAGGAAATGTCGGTCTCCAATTTGTTGGGATGAAGTGGGAGAAGCAAAAATTTGGGGTATTGATATGGTGAATAAGTCAGTTGAGGAAGTTAAACTTATTCGGGATCGTTTGAGTACGGCTCAGAGTAGACAGAAAAGCTATGCCGATCATCGGAGGCGAGATCTTGAGTTTCATTCGGGTGACTTTGTATTTTTGAAGGTTTCACCTAAAGTGGGAATTCGAAGGTACGGGAAAAAAGGCAAGCTGGCACCGAGGTACATTGGCCCATTCGAGATTTTGAGTAGAGTTGGTGATAGGGCGTATCGTCTTGCGTTACCTCATTCTCTTGACAAGATCCATAATGTTTTTCATGTCTCGATGCTTAGGAAGTATGTGTATGATCCTTCTCATGTCTTGTCCGAGGTTCCCGAGGATATTGAACCGAGTATGTCTTACGAGGAGCACCCGGTCCAAGTTATTGATTCAAAAGTTCAAGAGTTGCGAACTAAGAGTATTCCCCTTGTTCGAGTTGTGTGGAGAAATCATAACGTGGAAGAGTCGACTTGGGAGCTTCGGGAGGAGATCGAGAGGAAGTACCCTTGGTTGTTTGAGGGTTGAGGTAAGCAATCCTAAAATTCGGGTCGAATTTTCTTTAAGGGGGAGTGAGTGTAACGACCCCGAAATCCGTTTATTTATTTTAATATTTATTTTATATTTTGATAAATTTAATTTAAAATTTATGTGTGCATTTTATGTGTTGCATCATCTTATATGAATTGCACATTTTATTTGACTATTTGTTTTAGTTAAAATATAGGTAGTAAAGTTTATTTTGGGGAGTTAGTTGAGTTAGTGGAAGTTTGTGGGCCAAATTGTAACTATAAGGTTCAAGGGTTTATTTGTGCATAATGAAAGTAGAGGGGCCAATGTGTTGAATTTAAAGTGCAATGAGTTATGTGTAAAATTTGGGTAAGAGTAGTTGATGATATCTTCTTCATCCCTCCCTCCCCTTAGTTGCACACCACCACTTCCATAAAAATTTCCAGAGAGTTGCCATTGTTGAAGAAAAAGGAATAGGTAAGGTTTTTGGTTTTGTTAATTTTCTCTATTTTATTTACTACTCCATTTCCAAATCTAAAAATATATAAATGATCAGGGCGTTGAATAGAGTACATCTACCGATTCATCTTATTTTTCTTGACATCTTTTCCGGAAAATAGGTAAGTTACTAATCCCCCTTTAAATGTTAAAATGGTCATAAACATGTTTTATATGCTTTATATGTTATAAAATGATGTTTTGGTATACTTTTAATATACTTGTAAATTTGGGACAGAGGGAGTAGTAAAAATGTGTACATAGCTTGTTAGTATTAGGAAGGGTATAGAAGTTGGTGTTGTAGGGTGCTTGGGCTGAATTTGTAGCCTTTGTAAGGGTTGAAAATGTTGAGGGTATGATGTTAGTGTTTTGGGTTGGTGAGTTGAAGGGAGTATTCTGTTTTCAGCCAAAATGTCATTTCTGGGCTGATTACACGACTCGTGTAGGGGTACACGAGTCGTGTAAGGAGAGATTCTGAAGGGGTGTTTTTCTACACGAGTCGTGTACTGTTACACGACTTGTGTAAAAGTTCTTACACGAGTCGTGTAGTGGTACACGAGTCGTGTAAGGGCCCAAAATCTGAACTTGTGTATTTTTACGTAGAATCTTCCGGAGGTCATAACTTCTTCATCCGGACTCCGTTTTAGTCGTGTAAACTATCGTTGGAAAGCTCTTCTCGAGTACTACACGATGGGTTGGTTATTGAGTGGGGTTTTGATTTTTATAGTACGTAAATCCAGTAGGTGATTAGTACCAAAATGAGTATCCATGGTTCATTATGGTAGAGTTGGTCTTTTGTGATCAAGTTTGAATTAATGGATGGTTTGGATAGTTTGTGTGATGACTTAATGTCAATATGGTGCATACTATTATGAAAACGTGTTTACTTCTCTATGATGAGCTTGTGTGATTCCCTACTTTGGAATCATACCCCGTTTGTTGTTTAAGCAAGTTTTCTTTGCTTCGGTTGTGTCTAAAGTCCAGCTGGTACTTTTGTGTGTGTTGGGCAGTGATAGGGATTATAATGGTCTCCGAGCCAAGTACATTATAAGGCTCCTATCATTGGTTTCCCCTTTTTAAACCCCTTCCTTAGGCCAAAGGTTGGGCACTTTGGGTTATGACTTTGTGTCATTTTCCCCCGTTGTTGTTGATGTTGTTGGTTCCGGAACCCGTTTCAGCTCTTCGATGCTGCTCAGTTGATGCCTCTCAGATGGCTATTGTTTGGTTTGGGAACCTTGGCTCAGTATCCACGTATGAGTGTTCATTTCCGCTTTATGTGTTGCATGATGAGTTGGTCGTTATTTCCAACCGGTATGGGACGGTTGGCGATAGGGAGCCTCTCATATTATGTGCTATGTGTTATACGCTTAATTGTTAATATTGTTTCTTCATGATCTTCATATTAGCATGTAATGTAGTTGCATTTTAGTAACTTACTGAGATTTATTCTCACCCTTATTTGTTTACTGTTTTAGATAAGAAGGAGCCCAGGGGATAGTTCACACACACTGGGAGGACGTCGAAGAGATCTTTGGGTAAGATGTTTTGGGAAATGTTTTGTAAGTAAAGGATACATTATGTAAATGTAATACCTTTTGGGGTAGTGTACCCGTGACTGAGTTTGTATCATCTCTTTTGGTAGATGTTCGTGTTGTAAATAAGTAAGTAAGTGAAGTGTGTAGCCAAGTGGCTTAGAACTTGTGTGTGAAAGTTGTGTTGTGACTAGTAGTCACGTTTAGTAAATGTTGGTTGGTTATGTAAGACCTTTTTATGAACGTACATTTCGAAAAATTTTCTTAAAAATGTTTATGACGTCTTCCGTGCGTGTCCCGGACGTGGGGCCAAGTAGGACCACGGGTCGGGGCGCGACAATTTCTCCTTATTCCCTCCCTACTCTCCTCCCTCACTCACACTCCCTCCATCTCCAGCAACTCTCTCTCTCTCTCTAGCTCATTGGGTAAGTTTTTCTTCCTCTTTCTTCTCTCTTCATTTTCTTCATCTTCCTCTCATTATTTCTCATTTCTTAAAACATGAATCTTGTTTGGATCGTCGATAGGATCGTAGGAAGCCAAAAATATTCGAGTTCCGGCAACTTTGAGAAAATCCGGGTAAGTTGCTTTTCCCCCATTTTTATGCTAAAATGTTCATATCATGTTTATATGATGCTAAATGTTGTTCTATTTGAAGTTTGGTTGAGTTTAGAATTTATTTGGAATTTATTAGAGTTTTGGTCAAGAAAATGGTGATTCTCTAAATGTTGGATTTGATCTTGATATTGGTTGTTAAATGTTGTTATATGAGTCTTTTTAGACTTATTAGTTGTTTTGGTATATTAGTATGCTAGTTAGAAGGTTAAATTTTGGTTGGAATGTGTTCTGGGTTGAAAATGGAAGAACCCATGTTGTTCTTCCCGATTTCCAGTAGTTCAGAATATTGGGCGGCCGCACAAAAATGTATGAGCGACCGCACATCTATCTGAAAGGTTTTGCTCTTGTTTGTTGACTTTTTGGGCGACCGCACAAGCTAGAGTGGGCGGCCGCACAGAACCTCTGAAAGTTTTCATTTGTTATTTTGTGTGATTGAAGAATGCGTTTTGGTCTAAGTTTTGGGTGTCCTTCTAGTCGACCTTAGTGAGCATTGTAGTGCACTCTAGTGTTAGAATTGGGTCCCTTGTGATTAGGTTTGTGTTGTAAAATTTAGTTTTATGTTCTTTAATAATTTTGGAGTTATTTGGGCTTTAGAGGCTCATGAATTGAGTTTTCTTGTCTTTAAATGTTAGGATAGAAGTATATATAGGTACTCCTACAATTTAGAACGAAAGGAGTGAAATTCGGAGCTAAAACAGGGATTTTTCATCTTGCCCGGCCGAACACTTTATAGAAATTGTCCGTTTTACGTTCAATCTTCCGGAGACCATAACTTCTTCGTACGGACTCCGTTTTAGGCGTGTAAACTATCGTTGGAAAGCTCTTTTCGATTACTACGCAATGGTTCTATTGGCCGAATGGTTCCATATCATAATGGTTGTATCATTGTTAAGGTTTAAGATCAAAGCGTAGTCTCGGTCCAGGTTCCGTAGTACTATTCTAGTTGACTTAGTTGGGCACCGTAGAACACTTTAGTAATTGAAATTGGTTCCTTTGTGAACAATGGAGTTAGGTAATTTGATCAAGTATTGTTTGGGAATGTTTGGGCATCTTATGATGTGTTCGTGATTGTTCCAATCGAATTGATTTTTGAGAGTGACTTGGTCTAGGTTTTAGGCGATGTCCTATAGTACCTAGAGGGTTCCTATTGAACATCAAAGAGTAGGGTTTAGTCCGGTCATGATCATGTTCTAATAAGTGTAACCTTTTGGATTCGTTTGGGGTGTTTAGGATTGGTTCGTTAAGGACGGAGGTAAAGCGTGAATTGGTAATTGAGTACCACGGTTTGATTAACCTTAAGGTGTATTCATTCTGATTTCCTACTTTGAAATTCCAGGTGTGATGAGATGGTTGAGTTCATAGTCCTAGTACATCTTTATGAGTAAACGTTTAGGATAATTTTGGGTTATAGTCGTTGTACTATTTGTGAGCGACCGTTTGGGTTGTGTTCCTTATGAGTATTGTGGGTATCATCTTTGGAATATATCTAGTATGGTTCCTCTTTATGAAATTATCGTATTCTAATAATCATTGTTGTTGAGCTCCTTATGAGCAATTTCGTTTATCGTTGTTGTGCTCTTTATGAGAAATTCCGTTTATCGTTGTTGTGCTCTTCATGAGAAACTCTTGTTATCGTTATTGTTAAACTCTTCATGAGTAACCGTTGCATCTTTATGGTGATTAATTGGTGTGGTTCCCTACTTTGGAACCCTAAGTTGTTTAATTAAGCTAGTATTTATTACTTAGCATTTATTTGAAAGCCCAGCTGGCATATTTGTTGCATCAGGCGATGGGAGAGATTATAATGGCAAAGCCAAGTCCATTATAATGTTGACCATTGTTTTGCCCCCTTCTTTACCCCTTTTCCAGATTGGCCTTGGAAATGATGAGTTAGCTTCCTTTGTGAATGTATCTAGCTATCGGGCATGACTTTATGTCATGGTCCTTGTCCTTTGTGACACTTTTATGGTTATTGGTTCCGGTACCGGGTTTCTCTTCAGCTTTTATGCTACTATGAAGATGGCTTGATGTGTTGATTGATTGATTGGTCGGTCCTGACCGGGGTTCTCTTCAGTTGTCATACTGCTATTGTTGATTGGTTGATCGGTTGAAGCTGCGCAGCGATTGTTCTATCAGTTTGGTGAAACCTTGGCTAAGTATCCTTTGTTACGTGTTTATTTCAGTCTTATGTGCTGCATGATGAGTTAGTCGTTATTTCCAACTGGTATGGGACAGTTGGCGATAGGGAGCTTTCTCATTTGTTGTTACGTGATTTACTTGTTCAGTTATCGTTGATTGCATGATATTATGCCATGTAGTTGCATTTAGTAACTTACTGAGATTTTATCTCACCCCGTTTCTTGTTTCAAATTGTTTTCCTTAACCCCCCCAGGAAAGCAAGTAGTAGCGTTGCGAGGTCCGTTGTAGCGGGAATCTTCTGAGCAGGTTGATCGTATTTGAGATAGTTGCTCTTCGGAGCCTTTATGTATTTTATTGAGAGTTCGTAGTCGTTCAGTGTGTTGTATATACGGTTGTACTTTGGGTACTTTTGTTAACAGTTGTTCTTGCTTCCGCATTTGTTCCAGTCTCCGAGTTATAATCTCGTTGAGGTGTTGTTTGATAGTATTGGTTTATAGTTGAATTCACGCGCCCGGTTTGGTATATTACATTTTGGAGATGTATATTATGTAAATTTTATATTTATGGATTTTTAAGATTTCCGGGGCGTGACAAATTCCCCCTTCATTATGCATGATCCCGATTCTTCTGCCTATTCTAATTCTCTGCGAACTACGCTGACCTGAGCTTCTCACATTGAGAGGAACGTAGGCAATCTTCGGATCCGGTCTAAATCACTAACACACTACTAACACATTTATCATGATAGAAAGACCGATCAATTCGAGCAATAGGAGTGATAACGTTCAATATTCTTTTCTTGTTGTAATTTGACCCCCGAACCCACTAAAAATGCTTTTTTCAATGTTTTGGCTTTAATTAAAACGGCGTGGCGACTCTCAGAATTTTAATGTCGTTAAGAATATTCCTTTTGTAAATAATAATAATCACGAGATACTTCCCATGCGTCGTTTCATCGGAAAGGGGTATTCACAGTGAGCAAGCTCCTAGCTTCGAGAGATTGCTAAGCCCCAAATGTCATGGACTTGTTTCTTGCGGGCTTGGAGATGGTGAAATGTGAAGACCTTTCATTGTAAAGTTCCCAAATTATCTTCTGATCGGCTCGGCATTGAGCGCGGATGTACCGTCGGGTAGAATTCTTGATAGAGATCCCCTTCTTGCTCTTACTGGGGAGATGAATGGCCTCATTGTGGTTGATACCCAAATGGCGGAGGGATTATGTCAAAAGATGCAGTAATGTCTTGCGGTGCCGTCGAGGTCGCGGAGGATAAGGTCTTGGTGTGATAAAGTCCCAAATGAGTATGCTTGCTTGACTCTTCTTGAGTTGAACTAATGACGGATCTTCGGATGCAACTAGTGCTGTGACCCAACTTTATCTGAGCTGCACCTTGTGCTTTTGATCTTGGAGAAAGGGGGTGCTGAATTGGAAAAACATTGGGATTGGCTGTGGCATTTCCCGCTATAACCCTGTTTTGATTAGAGTTTAGCATATTGAATCTTTTTCCTTTTCTCTAAGACTTCCTTCAAAATCTCGCTGTGAGTTCTAACAAAAATCATCAACTTCATTCATAACATCAGAGTCTTCATTTAAAACCAAGAGGCCTTTGACTTGAAGTGTTGAGAGACCCTTTGAAGCTTGATCCCTTTCATGGAGACTACTCCCAAATTGCGTTGCTCGAGTATTGTTTCCCAAAAGACTGTCGGTCGTGAAGCCCCAATATTTCCCTTTGCTTGAATTACTGTAATGCCGTAGCCCAAAAGATTGTAGATTGCGAAGCCCTTGGAGACCTTCGGTGCCGAATTGAGGAAGCTTACAATGTTGCACATGACTTGGCTGGGAATACTGCTGGGGAGTTAATTGCTCTTTGCCGAGGGAGCCTTTAAGACTTGACCGTAGCCCCTAAAGTGCCATCATTGATTGCGAGAAAGGTCCACCCTTGATTGGGGAAACGAGCACGGACACACATGACAAGAGGGCTTTTTGACATCCCTTTTGAGGGACTTTGAGGATAGTCTCACACATCTTTCTTGAGCATAGCCCCTAGGGCGTATTGATTGCCAAATGAAGCAAAAGAATCCCTTGTTCTTGAGTCACATAGCCCCTAGGGCGTCACCATTTGTTGAGCAAAGCAAGAGTGACTCGTCCTCGTGTGAGGGAATAAACATGAGAGGATATGGCAAGAGCTACTCCATTTCTCGGGAGCCTTTCGGCGTACTTTAGAAGCACATACTTGAAGAAGCCTTGAAAACTGAGACACATGTTGTTGCTTTTTGCTGCCCAAGCCAATTGACTAGATAGGGATTATTTGTGCAACCTCATGCCCTTTTATGATGGGCTTGTTCTCGGATGGATCTTGGTTACCACGGGCCTTCTTTTCATGAACCCAAAAATGCACACTGCTGGAGAATGATGCCGATAACCCAAGACAACCTTTGATGGTGCCATATCTTGTCGAGCCTTTTGCAATCTCAAAGTTGACTCGGTGGGGAATTGATTTGTTGAGGAGATCCAATGTAGAGCTTGTGCAGTTGTCTTCCTTAGAGGCTGGAGATCTCCATTTCTCTTTCCCTTCTCTCTCTCACTCTCTCATTTATTTTTTTATGACGCACCCTGTTTTTTGCCTAGACCGCCCTTTCGGGGTTTCAATCTAGCGGGCATCTCTTTTGCGTCTTCATTTTTTTTACTCGATTAATGAGGAAGTGTACATTGACTCTGGCTGAGGAGATAAGACATGTGATTTTGCGGTGAGGACCTCTTGTCACTAAAGATGAGTGACATTGACTCGACTAGGGAAGTGTCCCTAGTATTGACATGTATTTTTTTTTTATTGAATTGAAGGACTCGCGAAGGCAAGTAAGTCATTAAGAGATAAGAGAAGGAAAGCCCCAATTTGCTTGCAAGAAATTGGGAGTATGCAGAAAGAATAGAAGTCCCTAGACTCGACAAGAAACGCGAAATGATTCCAAATCTAAGAAAGTTGTTCACTCTTTTTGGTGATTAATTCATTGGCAAATGAATCGTACAAAGATGTCTTGACAAGTTCGAGATGAAGGCCGATCACCATAACGCGCTAGGGCTAAACATTTCTTCTTTCTTGCATGAGACCGAACCCGAAGGTTGCCTACGTTCCTCCAGTGTAGAGGCTCAGGTCACCGTAGTTCTTGTGAATTCTCCATTCTTCGGGATGGAATTGTTGCTTCGTCGTGTAGCTTCGTCCTCCTTTGGTGGATGGAATGATGTTGATCTTGATGTGAACTTCTTTGATTGAGGGGGATTTTTTTTTTTTTTTTTTTTTTTTTTTTTTGTGCTCTAACTTTTGCCTAGGTTGATTTGAAGAGTTCAACCTAGAGAGCATTTTTTTTTTTTTTTCGATCCCCCTTTGAAAACTTTGCTTGATTTTTCTCCATGCTTGATGTCTTGGATTCGCCGTTGTTGTTGATGTCGTTGCCTTCGTCACGATGTTTAGCCCCTAGGCGTTCAAGCGATGGCCTTCGTTCTAAAACTTGTTTAGACATCTTTTCATCATTTTGCCAAGAATTAAATTGAACCACTTGGAATTGTGTATGAGGACAAGAACGACTTTTATTTGATGATTGACTCGAATATTCACACAAGTGGGACGAAAGAAAACTTTAATGCACACATTAGAGGACTTTTGACTCTTTTTTTTTTTTTTTTTTTTTATATATCCTATTTCTAGGTAGAGAAAGAGAAACGGAGATTGTTGTCGTCATCCCCCATGTCGTTGTAGTCCTCATTGTCGTTGTAGTCTTCCATGTCACTACATTCTTCCATGTAATTGCTTGGGAACCCTTTGTCGTTGAAGCTTGTGTCATAGGAGGACTCGGCCACTTCTCGGAGCAAATCGTCAATTCTAACCCCCGCATCATACATGCTTGAAAAATCGGAGTGAAAAGCCCCACTAAGATGAGTGCGGTAGTCCATTTTCAAATACTTCAAGAAGATGTCCATTTGTTCCTTCTTGGAAGGCCTATCAATCATCTCGGCTAGCTTGTCATTCCAACGGCAATAGAAATCCCCAAATGATTCATCACCCATTTGCAAGGTGCTCTCCAATTCCCTCTTGGTGGGGCGGAATATGGAGTTGCCTTGATATTGTGACTTGAAGGCAAGCATAGCGGCATCCCAATTGAGGCGGGTGGAAACTGGAAGACCCATATACCAATCTTTTGCGACCCCTTCGAGAGTAAGCGGGAAGCATTGTGCCATTATTTAGGAGTCAACATGAGCGTCGGGGCAAGAGTTGCCATTGAACTTGCCAATATCGGGCATCTTGAACTTTTCGGGAAGAGCCTCCATTGTGTTCACGAGGAGAGGAACTTGATGAAGATTGGTGCTTTGGCCCTTGTGCAAATTTAGCCCACTAAGCCTTTGGTCAATGTAGGACATGAGAGTGTTGACCAAACCGGTATCAATGCTTTGGACCTTTCCTTCATTCGTGAGCCCCTTTAATCGGTTCTTGAGTTGAGCAACTTCTTTCTCGTGGACCGTTTTCACATGCTTGTAACGCGCTCGCCATAAATCATCCTTGCGGCGGACATTCTCGGCTAGTGTATCAACTTGCCCTTTCAATGCTTCCACCATGCGGAATAACCCTTCGTTGGACACGGGAATGCCGTTGTCGTTTCCGTTTGAAGCCATTGGACCTATTGAGAGAACACGGTTGATCTTAGGTTGGCCCCACAAATACCTTTTGAGTAAAATAAATTTAACCCACAAACACGAAAAAGACTCAACCATATAAAGAAAATGACTCTTTTTTGTTTTTTTTTTATTTACAAAAGTCGGAAGGACGGAGTCCTTTTTGGGGTTTCTAGAAAAAATAGTGGAATCGTCACACTAGTATATAGACCTTCTCGCGGTCCCATATACTCATCAGATTCCACCACGCTTGTGAATCCTACATGTGTCGGGATTAAACTAAATTAATGTAGTAAAACATACAAGCGGGGACGAATTTTTTATTTTCGTCCATAGTAACCACTTTTGGGGACGGATTTTTATTGCGTCCGTTTCAACAAGTTGGCATGTATGTTTTGAAGACATTAGTTTAGGGAAATCTCGGTACATGGAAACCGACTTGAGTCACGGAGTGTTAGACCCTAACTAGAATTGTGTGGCTTGTGCTTGGCTTGAATATGAGGCTCAAAGGTCACCCCCGGCATGTAGTCATGAACTACGCCACGGGCTGAGGTTTACCGCTTCGAAAGAGCCAAGGTCGAGTGGAGCTTGAAACTTTCTAGGACGGGCCTCGACGGGTTTGGGGTTGGACTTGTGCGACTCGATAGTGAGCAATTGATAAGAATATGTGCATGTAGTGTGAGGTCTAACATGTGACAACATTTTTTTTTTCAAAAGAAATAAAAAAAACAAATAAGCACATAATTACAACTTTCGAATCACCCGTGTGACCGATAAAAATAAGCAGAAAGTAAAAATTGTTTTGTGCAGGCCCGGTGCCCACACACTGTCAAAACTACTCTGTTCTGTGCAGTGTTCTGTTTCTGGAAAATGCCCAGAAGCGCGCGCATTAGGATGCCTACTCGGGAGGCGCGCGCGTTAGACAAAGAGGGGCAGAGGCACCCGCATCTGGGTAACAACCTGTAAATCAGCGGGTTCAAGGGATTGCCTTGACCCTAAATAAAAATGCTTTCCCCTGCAGAATTTGTTAGCACAGAAACATGGAATGGAAGGACAAGAAAGAAGACGGGCGATTCTGGTAATTGGGGTCGGACGCGCGCGCTTTAGGCCAAGGAGGCCAGAGGCGCGCGCTTCCCACCCTTTTTACCAGAATGCCCAGAAACAGTAATAAGAACACCAAAAGTTAACAATGCAAGTTTAACCCTCTAAATCGTCCCCAGCGGAGTCGCCACTGTAGATACCCCGGGAAACCACAACTTGGCTAGAGCGGTGAATTATCCTAGGATGTCTAACTTGTTTTAGATTGTTTAGAGTCGCCACCTATGTTTTTAAAGGAACATAAGAAAACCAAGAAATAGCCTAATTTATGTACAAAACCAGAGATTCGGGAGAGAAGGGTTCGGGGGTTAGGTGACGGAGTGGGAAGTACTTAAACACCCACTCCGCCCCGCTTACGCGGGTCTTGCTACTATTGGTGTTCTAATATTTACATGTCCTTCAATTAATTAAATAGAAATGTGCTAACAATTGTGATGAGAAGAAAAATGGGAAATAAAGGGGAAATAAAATAGAATTGTTTTATTTATTTAATGATAAAGATTACATGTAACAAGTAATGTTAAAGAATTACATTAAGAGATGAAGAGAAATTAACATGGTGAATTAAAGTTAAGATTAAAATGTAGGGAGATAACCTTAACTAACTTCAATATGTGAAGTAGTCATGTTGGTCATGTCCCATTAATGGGGATTGCATACATCAAGAAGAAGAAAACAAAGGAAGAAAATGGAGTTGTACCTTGAGAAAGAGGACTTGGAACCTTGACTTGAAAGTGTTGTTGTTGTAATGAAATTGTTGTCGAACAATTTGTTGTATAAAAACTTTTGTGTAGAAAATTGTGTATAGTGTAGGTGTAGTGAAAATGTGGGATTAAGGTTCAAAGAGTGTAAAAAGAGTCCAAAAAGAGTCATTTTCTAAGGTAGAAGATGATGGTTTTTATAGGTAAAAAAGAGAGGGAAAGGTTGGAGGGAAATTGGTCAATCCATGTGAGATGGAATTGACCAATAGATAATAAGATAAATGAATAAAAGAAAAATAAAAGAAATAAAAGAAATCAAATAATAAATGGAAGAAATATTAGTTTTTGGGAAAAGGCTTAGAATTTGGGATTGGGAGTTAATGAGAAAAGGGGGGATGAATGTGGATGTAAAAGGATGGTTTTTGTGATCAAGAAAAGATGTTTGTAAATAAGAAAAGGGAGGGAAATAAGGTGCAATCCGTTACTGCCTTAATGAGAGGCGCGCGGGTCCCGCTTTAGGGGCAAGACGCCCGCGCAGCCCGTTAACAGTTCCGGAAGCGCCCGCGGCAGAGAATGACAGAATGACAGAATGACCCTAAAAGTTAACTCTGTTATGCAGTTTAGTGCAAAACTAACGGAATCAGTTAGGAACTTAACCGAAGTAACAAAAATCAACAAAAATAAGTTAAATAAAAATACTTTGTATGCAATCGGGGTGAGAGGTCCAAGGCGGGGTGTCTACACATTCAAGTTTGGAACTTGATTGATGCGCCCGAAGGTGTAAAAACCATAGGGTGCAAGTGGGTTTTCAAAAGGAAGACTGACATGGATGGTAAGGTGCATACTTATAAAGCTAGACTTGTAGCGAAAGGCTATAGGCAGATTCATGGAATCGACTATGATGAAACCTTTTCGCCCATAGCAATGATCAAGTCTATAAGAATTTTACTTGCCATAGCCGCATATTTTGACTATGAGATATGGCAAATGGATGTCAAAACAGCGTTCCTTAACGGGAACTTACTTGAGGATGTTTATATGACACAACCTGAAGGTTTTGTAATTCCAGAAAATTCTAACAAAGTATGCAAATTGCAAAGATCCATTTATGGATTGAAGCAAGCTTCTAGGAGTTGGAATCTTCGATTTGATGAATCGGTCAAAGAGTTTGAATTCATCAAGAACGAAGATGAACCTTGTGTATACAAGAAGATTAGTGGGAGCGTAGTACTATTTCTTGTGCTATATGTTGATGACATATTAATCATTGGAAATGACATTCCTGCATTGCAGTCTGTAAAGACTTGGTTAGGAAAGTGTTTCTCAATGAAAGATATGGGAGAAGCCGCTTACATCCTTGGCATAAGGATCTATGGTGATAGATCCAAGAAATTGATTGGTTTAAGTCAAGATACATATATTGACAAAGTTCTTAAGAGATTCCGCATGGAAAACTCTAAGAGAAGAAATTTGCCAGTAGGTCATGGCATATCTCTAAGCAAGAATCAGTGTCCTAAGACAACTGATGAGCGTGAAAGAATGATTGGGATTCCATACGCTTCTGCTATTGGATCCATCATGTATGCCATGATATGTACTAGACCCGATGTCTCGTATGCTTTAAGCATGACGAGCAGATACCAATCAGATCCTGGTGAGAGTCACTGGATTGCAGTCAAGACGATTCTTAAGTACTTGCGAAGGACTAAAGATTCGTTCTTGGTGTATGGAGGAATGGAAGATGATCTAGTTGTAAGTGGTTACACAGATGCAAGCTTCCAAACCGACAAGGATGATTCTAGATTGTAATCTGGATTTGTATTTGTGCTCAATGGAGGTGCTGTTAGCTGGAAGAGTTCTAAGCAAAGTACCGTAGCAGATTCTACAACTGAAGCTGAGTATATTGCTGCATCCGATGCTGCTAAAGAGGCTGTTTGGATTAAAAAGTTCATTGGTGAACTAGAAGTGGTTCCTAGCATTGCTAAGCCAATAGACCTTTATTGTGATAATAATGGTGCTATTGCTCAAGCAAAGGAACCTAGATCGCATCAGAAATCCAAACACATACTTAGGCGTTTTCATATCATTCGAGAGATCGTTGATAGAGGAGACGTAAATATATGCAGAGTACCAACTGATGATAATATTGCAGACCCATTGACAAAGGGTCTTCCGCAAGCAAAGCATGATGGTCATGTTAGGTCTATGGGTATTCGATACATTAATTAGGCCTAGTGCAAGTGGGAGATTGTTGGTGTTATGCCCTAGGCATGTTGTTTGTAAAACAAATGTTATTATTTATAAAGATATTGAATGATTGATTATTATGTCTTTTGCATGTTTATTATAATAATCCCCGTCCCTGATAATTATGATTAATTATTAGTATAAGTTTAATAGATAATCATATGATGATTATGGTGTATGGGATACAATTAGACTTGTGGGTATTTGTTGGAGAACAAATACTGGACTGACCCCTATGAGATTTATGTCATGGTCACAATGTCATAATTAAGTCTCATATAGTTATATCACTGGAATCTTTAGACCTGAGGTTATTACAGTCTTCCACATGATGAACATTATGTTTGACATATTCAAACGTTATCCCTAACCGGATAGCTATAAAGAATATGATTGGCATAATCGGAATCATGTAGGGAAGAGTAATAAGCCAAGATGGGATTTGTTCCTCGTCAAGAGAGATGTCAAGCTTTGGCCACTCGATGAATGGTATTGATGAAATGCATGGCCGTGCTCAAATAAGATTTGTATTATCAATACATTCGGGATCGAGAAAGCATTGAACAAATGTAAGTTGACCATTGACCATGGCTTACGTTCAATAGACATCGTGTAACAAAGATATTGTGTTATGTTCTATTTTAGGAAACTTTGGAGTTTAAAGTTATACTAATTGGGTAGTCATAATGGCTTGCTAGAGTCCGCTTATGACTTACGAGGTTTGACTGGTTCGGACTCGTTGCCAACTTAGTATAATCCTATTGGGTCACACACGCAGAACGAATAATTAAAAGGAGCGAAAAACGAAGTAAAACGGGTCCTGCCTAAAGGATCCGTACGGCTGAATCTGGAAGCTTCCAGAAACATCCGTACGGATGGTTTTGCCGGCATAATCAGTTTTAGGAAAACTCTTGTTGAACAAGAAAACCTAATTCCTAAAGGGTTTCTGAAACCTCTTGAATATAAATACAGACTGACGGGAATTGTTCCCAAGTAAGTTGATTTGATCAATTCCAAAGTATTTCTTAGAGAAAAGAAATCACATATTATATTCTTGGGTTATCGTGATTGATTAATCTCAATTATCAAGTCACAATAATAATTAGGAGCTTTGAAGAATAGTTCTTCAACTTCGTTGATCAATTCGAAGACCTAGCAGTCAAGTTCAAGAAGGCGTTCTTGAAATCTGTTCGTTGTGTGGATCACCGGTAGAGGGCGTTTGTCTTAACGCTTAATCCAAGTTTTACATAACGATCTACAAGGTTTAGTTTCCTTCATCTTGTTATTATGAATTATTGTTCATAGCGGATCTAGGCTATTGGGTTTTATTCATGTCTATCTTCCGCTGCGCATGATTGCACGAAACCCAACACTTAGTCCCTTTCTCTTTGCCCTGATAATGGATGAAGTGACGAGGTCAATCCAAGATGATATTCCATGGTGTATGTTGTTCGCAGATGATATTGTTCTGATTGATGAGACAAAATAAGCTGTTGAAAGTAAATTAGAGTTGTGGAGACGAACTTTGGAATCTCGAGGTTTTAGGTTAAGCAGAAGCAAAACTGAATATATGGAGTGTAAATTTAGCAAAGTTGGAAGCAGAGAGGCAGGAGTGATCACATTCGATGGAAAGATTGTCCAAGCTTCCGAGTTCTTTCGCTATCTTGGATCTATTATCCAAAAAGATGGAGAATTGGATGGAGATGTGGCTCATAGGATTAAAGCAGGTTGGTTGAAGTGGAAGAGTGCCACAGGGTTTCTTTATTGTTGTTGTTGTTTTTGTTGTAGATCGGTTAAAATTTGTAATCTGTATTTTCGCGTTTCTGTAATCTGATTATGATAAACACGATGTTGGGACCGATCGAATTTCTGAAAAACTGGAAATCTGGACAGGGCGACCGTACGGCTGCCTCACAGCCGCACGGCTTGCTTGCCGCCGTACGACGCCTGCCTCAAATTCCAGAATCTTGTTCTGTTTTCTGGTGTCCAGATTGTTTTGTAAATTGTTTACAGAATTCGAATCTGGAAACTGAAACTGCTTTCAGACGGATGGTTTTTGAAACCGTGTTTCCTGAAACAGTTTTCAATCGAGGAATTCAGAAAAGTTGTAGAAATCAGAATTCTAAAGAGTTTAGGATTGCTGTAATCTGTGAGATTAAGAGACAATGAAAGGGTCTTGAAACAAGTGACCAATCTATACGGGAATGTGGATGCCTTTTGGCTTAGTTTCGACCGTATAGAGAAGCTACTTGGTTTCTTGATCTTAGTACGAAAATGTGGATGCCTTTTGGCTTAGTTTCGGCCGTACGGTTTGTGCTCTCAATTTCAAAATGCTATGCTGATTCAGTTTCAGACTTTAATCCTATAACTAGCGCAACTAAGTCACATAAAATTAATTCGGTTGATTGATTAACTTTATGTGTTTGAACCTTCTTGAAAATGTAAGTCAAGTGCCAAATCCATGATTAAAATACTTATGAGTACATGAGTAGTTTTATGCGGGCTCTGCCAAAGCGAGGCACATTAATTCTATTTATCTATGAGCAACATGAGGAAAGAGTGATTCCTATACGTTTAAAATGGGTTGACTTAATTAGGTCATCAAAAGGGTTTTGTGCCTAAAGGCACTGATGAGATTAAAACATGTTAGACATATGATGCCTAAAATCTCATAAATGATCTAAGAGTCATATATGATAAAATTGACAAGTAGTTGTCTACCTAAATAATTTAATTTTGAGCAGTAATTCCAAAGCGGACTTGAAATTAAATTAAAGTTGGATCTTAGCCCATTTAAATTATATGATACATTAGATGTATATGAAGGTTATATAATTTAGTGGGAGTATTTGGGAAATACTAGATTAATAATATCTTTAAATTAAGTTGGTACTTATGTATGACTACATTGTTTGCATAATTGTAGATAATGGCACAAAACACACAATCTCTGTCATTGCGATCTATCCTTGAGAAGGAAAAACTTCAAGAGAATGGTGAAAACTTCATGGATTGGATCTGAAGCCTTAGAATTGTTCTAAAGCATGAAGATAAGCAGTACATTCTTGATGAACCCGTTCCTGAGGAGGAACCTGCTGCCACTGCCCCTAGGGCAGAGAGAGACGCCTACAAGAAACACAAAAGTGATTCTCGTGAGGTCGGTTGTCTCATGCTTGTGCCATGTGTTCTGAGCTTCAGAAGACTCTTGAACACTTGGAAGCCTATGATATAGGCACTCAGTTGAAAGATATGTTTCAAGAGCAAGCAAGGCAGGAAAGGTTCGATACCATAGCTGCTCTGACCTCATCCAAGATGAGTGAAGGACAGTCGGTGGGTCCTCATTTTTTGAAGATGAAAGCCCATTTTGAGCATTTAGAGAGGCTTGGACATCCCATCTCTGTTGACTTGGCTACTGATTTTATTCTTAATTCATTGCCTAAAAGCTATAATCAGTTCGTCATGAACTATAATATGCATGGTATGGATAAGACGCTGTCTGAGTTGTATGGGATGCTAAAGACAGATGAAAAGAAAATCATTAAAGAAGCTTCTCCTGTGCTTATGGTTTCAAAAGAAGGAAAGGGCTCTAAGGCTAAAGGAAAGGGTAATGCAAAAGTTGTCAAACCCAAGATAAGCAAGGCTCTAAGGCTAAAGAAGGAAAGGGCTCTAAGGCTAAAGAAGGAAAGGGCTCTAAGGCTAAAGGAAAGGGGAGAGAATATTATTATCAATCTGGAGAAACGATTATAAGATCTCACTATTACTGCTACATGAATTTTGATCACAAAAATCCTAACTGTGTAACTGTAGAATTACAGAGCTATTCTGAGCACTCTAATAATTTATCTGAGACAAAATCACTCACTTTGATCTAGACTAATGGCCTCTATTTATACCGGTGAAGTCTATCTCAAAGTCTGCAAGGAACTTGGAATCCTAGTCTAAAACTGACTTGAAAACCTTCCCTTTTGGGTCACTGTACGTCGTCTGAAATCCTGCTCAAACTTGGTCTCTGGTCCGCCCGGGTCTTCTTATTGGTCCGCCCGGATCACTCCCTGCACCCGCCCGGATCCCCAATTGCTAATTTCTGACGTAAGATTTCCGATTCGCCTTATTGCCTAGGTCCGCCCGGGTATTACCCCAAATCCGCCCGAACCCTGTCTGCTCGGCCGAGTCCTTTGGACTGCTCGGCCGTGCTGTCTGCTCTGTCCCGGAATCACGAGATTTCTCTGTTGTTTAACCCTTTAACTTAGCGTCCCAAATTTAAAGGCATTAACCCAACAATCTCCACCTTGACTTTGAATCTCCATGACAACAAACCTTTTCTCCCCCCTCGCCTCTTCTGCTATCTAATAGCTGCGAACATTCAGCAAGATCAAACAATGTTGGAACTTGCTTCCCGTCACGAGTTTTGTGAACATATCTGCAGGGTTGTCCGCCATCCCTACCTTCTTAACCTTTACCCGTTTCTCATCCCTTAGAAAGTGATATCTGACATCAATATGCTTGGTCCTCTCATGATGAACTTGATCCTTGGCCAAACAAATTGCGCTCAAACTATCGCAATAAATAATAACCTGATCCTAATGTATCCCAAGACCACTGATCAATCCATTCAACCATATTACTTCCTTAGCAGACTCTGTCAATGCCATGTACTCTGCCTTTGTTGTAGACAACGTTACTGTAGCCTGCAAAGTAGCCTTCCAACTGACAACTGACCCACCAAGCGTGAATACATATCCGGTAATCGATCTTCTTGTATCAATATCACCTGAATAGTCCGAATCTGAGAACCCTTCTACTGCACATTCTGCTCCACCTCCATAGATGAGACCGACGTCACTGGTACCCCGAAGGTACCTAAAGATCCGCTTCACAGCCTGCCAGTGTTCCTTACCCGTATTACCCATGAACCGACTAACAACACTAACTGCTTGTGCAAGATCCAGCCTAGTGCACACCATATCATACATCAAACTACCAATTGCACTAGCATAGGGTACTCGAGCCATATACTCTTTCTCCTCAACTGATTTGGGCCTAAACGCAACTGACAACTGTGCATTCGCTGCACTCGGAGTATCTATAGCTTTAGCTGTCGACATACCAAATCTTTCTAAAACTTTCTTGATGTAACTTTTCTGGGATAAGAACAGTTTTCGTTTGGCTCTGTCTCTATAGATCTCTATACCCAGAATTTTCTTTGCGTTACCCAAATCCTTCATCTCAAACTCTGCGGCCAGTAAACCTTTCAGTTTCTGAATCTCTGACTTCTTGACTGCTGCTATCAACATATCATCAACATAAAGCACCAAATAGATGTACGACCCATCTACCAACTTGTTATGATACACACAACAATCATATGGGCTCCCCGTGTATCCGATCTCTGTCATATAGCTGTCAAACTTCTTGTACCACTGTCTCAGCGACTGCTTAAGTCCATACAAGGACTTCTTCAACCTACCAACTTGATCTTCTTTCCCAGGAACTTGAAATCATTCTGGCTGTGTCATGTATATCTCTTCTTCTAACTCTCCATGCAAGAAAGCTGTCTTGACGTCCAGTTGCTCAAGCTCCAAATCCCTCTATGACACTATCGCTAGCAACACTCTGATCGAAGTATGTCTGACCACTGGTAAGAATATCTCATTATAGTCCACCCCTTCTCTTTGTGTGAAACCCCTTACAACAATGTGAGCTTTATACTTGACCCCCTCTGCCTGTGACATTCCTTCCTTCTTCTTGAAGATCCACTTGTAACTCACAATCTTTCTGCCTTCTGGCCTTGTAGTCAATACCCAAGTCCGATTCTTGTCAAGAGACTCCATCTCATCACCTATATCCGCATACCATTGAGTTGATTCTGAACATGTAACTGCTTCCTTGAAAGTAGAAGGTTCCGTAAGATCGGGTTCTACTTCCTCAGCAACCTTCAGTGCATAAGACACCATGTCTTCAAATCCATACCTCTCAGGAGGCTTCCTGAAATTAGCTCTTCTAGACCTTCCTTGTGCTAACCCATGTTCTTCGGGAACTAAACTTGAACTTTCTGGTGCTTCAATATCTGTCTCTGTTGGTGGATCCTGATCAACATCTGACTGTGGGACAACTAACTCTTCAGTATATTGTTGCTCCACCTGTTTATCAACACCGCCAATGCTTGAACTAATCGTAGATCTCATAATAAGGTTAATAACAGAATTCTCATCAAACACGACGTTCCTACTGATAATCACCCTATTTTCTGATGGAGACCAGATGCGGTATCCTTTGACACCATCTCCATACCCCATGAATACTCCCTTTCTAGCTCTAGGTTCTAACTTCCCATCATCCACATAATAATAATAAGCAGTACACCCAAAAGCCCTTAAAATAGAATAATCAACAGTTTTACCGGTCCATACCTCATGGGGAACTTTGAGACCAATACCGGCATGAGGTCCATGATTAATCAAGTAACATGCTGTACTAACCGCCTCTACCCAGAAACGTTTAGACAACCCTGCATTAGAGATCATGCACCTAGCTCTCTCAAGCAATGTCTGATTCATTCATTCTGCTACACCATTCTGATGTGGCGTGCCTCTGATGGTGTGATGCCTAAAAATCCCCACCTCTCTGCAAAACGAATCGAACTCAGTACTGCAGAACTCCAAGCCATTATCTGTCCGGAGTTTCTTGATCTTCTTCTCTGTCTGGTTCTCCACTACTGTTTTCCAATCCTTGAAATTTTTCAGAACCTCATTCTTGTACTTCATGATGATAACCCAAGTCTTCCTTGAATAGTCATCAATAATAGACAAGAAATATCTGTGCCCCCTTAGAGATTCCTGATGAGAAGGTCCCTAACAATTTGAGTGAAGATAATCCAGAACACCTTTTATATTATGTATGCCCTTGGGAAAACTATTACGCTTCATCTTCCCTAGCACACAATTCTCACAAAATTTAAGGTCCTTGACCTTATGGCCACATAGAAGATCCCGTTTAGTCAGCTCCTGCATCCCTCGAGTGCTCATGTGACCGAGCCTGATGTGCCACAACTTGGACATATCTCCCTCGTTTGTTAGAGCAATAACAAGACTTGATAAGAAAAGTGAGCGATCATAAGAACACAGATATACGTGGTTCACCAACTTGGATACGTCCACGGGAGGGGAGAGAATATTATTATCAATCTGGAGAAACGATTACAAGATCTCACTATTACTGCTACACGAATTTTGATCACAAAATTCCTAACTGTGTAACTGTAGAATTACAGACCTATTCTGAGCACTCTAATAATTTATCTGAAACAAAATCACTCACTTTGATCTAGACTAATGGCCTCTATTTATACCGGTGAAGTCTATCTCAAAGTCTGCAAGGAACTTGGAATCCTAGTCTAAAACTGACTTGAAAACCTTCCCTTTTGCGTCACTGTACGTCGTCTGAAATCCTGCTGCAACTTGGTCTCTAGTCCGCCCGGGTCTTCTTATTGGTCCGCCCGGACCTGCTTGATCTGCCCGGATCACTCCCTGCACCCGCTCGGATCCCCAATCACTAATTTCTGACGTAAGATTTCCGATTCGCCTTATTGCCTAGGTCCGCCCGGGTGTTAACCCCAGATCTGCCCGGACCCTGTCTGCTCGGCCGAGTCCTTTGGACTGCTCAGCCGTGCTGTCTGCTCTGTCTCGAAATCATGAGATTTCTCTGTTGTTTAACCCTTTAACTTAGCGTCCCAAATTCAAAGGCATTAACCCAACAAAGTTTAATAAACTTCAATTTTTAGCTTAGTCCATTTTATAGTATAGGCTTAGAATATAGGACTTGGAGTGAAAAGGAATGAAGAACTAAGCAAGACTTCAGTATCTGCGCAGGATATTACTGCGCAGGTCTCTTCTGCGCAGATTTCAACCTTGCTCAGTTTTCAATATCTTCAGATTACCTAACTTGGAAAGCTCTTAGAAGATGTACGCTTATTAAAGTGCTGAGGTGTGCAGAAATGACAAAATATGCACACTCAGCATATCCAACGATGGAGATGCGCTCAAATAAAATAATTCAAATGAAGACAGCTGCCAACCTTCTAGAAGAAGCTTTTGAATTTGGTCTTCATGCTTTGACTCCAACGGCTCTAGGACTCCTGCGCACCAATCATATTATGCCAGCTCATCGTCCTTGCTCAGAGCACCAATGGCTACTTTTAAGCTCTCATCTATAAATAGCCTGCTCATCTTCATTTCCAAGTTGCTAGAGTTTGAGCTTACTAAGTATCCTTGAAGTTCAGAAGATTTCTGCTTAATATTCCTATATTCAAGAACAACCTTCAAACCTTCATACCTTCAAACTCCTGCCTAGATCTTAAGCCTTATATCATCAGCATTCTTCGTGCTCTTCATCTCATAGATTCATAGAGCCCAGAATTTATGACACACACACACCTCTTGAAGCTTCGATCATATAGATCTTACTTCTTGAGAAACACCGGTTTAGTCTAGGATTTGCTCTTCATAGATTAGATTTTGATTTGAGTTTTGATTCTTTGTAATCTTGTAAAAGATCCTCACATCAATATAAATCTCATTAGAAAATCCAAGACTAACCATCTTTGTAGAGGACGTAGATCTTTCTTCGATCGAACCTCTCCAAATAGCTTGTTCATTATTCTCGCTATTTGTTTCCTGCTTACTTATTTCTGAATTGCTGCTTTGTTTGATATTATCAGATTGCATTTTTTGCTGCTGTGTTTTGTTATTTCTTATTGCCTTAGAATCCATTTTTAACCAACTCTTTAGCCAAAATCTTAGTGCGTGCGTTTCATTCCCTGCGCAGTATACCCTGCGCAGTGCTGCTTTTAATTTCCGTTATGCATTTCACACTCTCTGCGCGCTAAACTTAGCTTATTTGAGAACTGTGCGCATAAGCCATTGATTTGCAAAAGAGTTTGAAAAGAATTTTAAAATGCTATTCACCCCCTCTAGCATTTTTCATACCCTTGTTGCCCCTTTGGGACCAACAAGTGGTATTAGAGCAAACACCTTCATAAAACTCGTTTTGTTTTTCAAGCTTAACAGCTTGGGTGCCGATTCAAGATGGCTTCAAAATCTTTGGCAATGGCTAACTATTCACATGTTCCTGTGCTCAACGAAGATCACTTCGACATCTGGAAGCACATCATGCTCACTCATTTTCCGTCAATCGACGAGATCCTCCACGACATCGTTCTTGAAGGACCCTACATTCCTATGAAGGCAAATCCTGATGCTGCTACCAATAAGAACAATCCTACCATCAAGAAGGACAAGGAGGAATGGACTGATGACGAAAAAAAATGGGTTGGCTATGACAGAAGAGAACGGAACATCATTCTAAGCACCCTGGACCTCTCCACGCACAATCAAATTATGAGCTGCGGAACTGCTAAGGAGCTGTGGGATGCTATTGAAGGCTATGTGAATGGTGCCAAAGTTAGCAAGGAAAATAAGAAATTTATTGTGCTAAAAAAATTCAACTGCTTTATGAGACTTGACGGCGAAACCTTGAGACAAACTTATGATCGCTATTGTGCTATTGTAAACTCATGTAAATCTCTTGGTAAAATCTTCACCAACAAGAAATTAATTCGCAATTCTTAGATGCGCTTGGTTCTAGATATGTGCACAAGGCAAGTCATCTAAAAGATTATGGATTTCTGGATACTTAGCCTCTATACAGCTTGTATGCAAATTTAAAAGTGTACGAGTTCAAACTTGATCAAATTGATGAAACTAATGGAAAAGGAAAATTAGTTTCTATGGTTGTGCAAAAAGAACCTGCGCCTGCTCAAATCTCAGATAATGTCTCTATTTCCTCTTTACTAAAAATGGATGACGATGACTTCGCTATGTTTGTAAAGCGATTTCAAAAGTTCAGGAAATTCTCAAAGCCAGGATCCTCAAGTAAAGCTCCTGCTAAGTTCTCTTGAGGCAGGGACTCAAAGAAACATGATGACTTGATTTGCTACAACTGTAGAAAGCCTGGTCATTTTGCATCAAAATGCCCTACTCCAAAATTTGAGTACATGAAGAGGAACAATGCGCAAAGATCGTTTAAGCAGCGCGGAATGGTTGCTGAAGAAGACTGCACAGAAAAGGAGCTCAAGACCTGGATAGAGACTGACACAGAGGACAGTGATGATAATGACTCTGAAGACGGACTGCTCTGCTTAGTGGCGAATGCTGATGATAGGGATTCAAAAAATGACGTTCCATATATGAACTCAGCAAATATGCCAAGGACAATCAAGAAGAAGAAAGGTCCCACAATCTATGAACTGGTGGAAATGGGACATCTAACTCCAAGGGAATGGCAAGTACCTATTTGCCAGAGCAGACTTATCAAAGAAAGTTGCAGCTACGCCATCGCGTAATCAATCTCTTGAAATTTCTGTTGAAATTGTAATAGAAAAGGATGTCTCTGCTGTTGAGCGCGAGACGATTTTTCAAAAAGATGAAAAGGTAATCAAGAAATTTAATTCTATGAAAGAAGCAGTGGACTTATCAATTGGAGAAATTTCACAGCTTAAGATGGATAAAACTCTTTTAAAATCTGAAATCACCCTCCTTAACGAGCAGATTAAGAGCATGACTCCTCTTACTGAATGAACCATTTCTTAACAGATCAAAATGCGCTATTTAAAGTAAGAAACGATGAACTGGCTGCGCAAGTAGCTGATCTAACAAAGATCACTGATGTGTGGACCAAATCTCGTGTCACTATAGATCAAATTTTAGAATCCCAAAAAGCCAGTGGAGATAAGGAAGGCTTGGGGTTATCAACTAGTGACGACTTTAAATGCGCCGTTTGCTATGAAAGAGAAAAGGAATTTACACCCCAGCAAACTGTTGAAATTCCTAAAGCAAAGCATCCTGCTTCAATGGGTAAAGGACAGGAGAAAGTCCAGAGACAAAACTTCCATTATGTCTACCCAAAGAAGCAAACTGGAAAAGCCAAGGGTAAGGCTAAAGTTGAACCTGCGCTTGACAACGCATGTTTTGACTATGGTTGCGCTTTAACTTCGAATGTCAAAACTGAGCACAAGGGCCATGCGCATGAAAGCTATACGCCTCAATGCCAGTTGCGCATTCTTAAGAAAAGCGCACCCAAACATCAAAAGATGGTGTTTGTCAAAGCTAGTTCTCCTGCTCCAGTAAAGAATGCTGTGCCAAAGAAAAGTAAAGAGTTTGTAAAAACCCAATCTATAAGTGGCTTACATCATTGTGTTATGTGTGATGGTTTAGGTCACAAGGCTGCAGAATGCCTTTTGTGATTTGCTCCTAATGCCAAGGGACGTAAAAATCCTAAGGTTAGACAGGAGTGGGTTGTCAAAAGTTGCTAACTCTAAGACCCAAAGAATAAAGGGGACCTGCGCTTTAATGTTTATCTTTCAGGTCTCCTGCTTCATTGCGCACTCTTCACAAGCTAAAACGCATATATGGTATCTCGACAGTGGATGTTCCAGACACATGAATGGAGATGCTAACGCTCTTAAAGATGTGCATAAAGTAAGAGGTCCCTCAGTAACTTTTGGGGACAACAACAAAGGGCACATTGTTAGATATGGAAGAATCAGAAAAGATAAAGTGTGCATAGAAAAGGTCGCGCTCGTAGAAGGCCTTAAGCACAACCTGCTCTCCATATCACAATTCTGCAATAAAGGTTTGGAGTGCCACTTCACTGCAACGCATTGCTATATAAAATATGGCATATCTGGACTAACTTTGCTCACAGGGACTCGTAAGACTAATGTTTACATTATTGATCTTACTGCTGTAAATTCTATCACTAATCTCTATTTTGTAGCAAAGAACGTTAGTGAAAGCAGCTGGCTATGGCATAAGCGCTTAAGTCATTTGAACTTCAAATATTTGGTGAAGCTAGGAAGGGAAAATCTTGTCAAAGGACTTCCCAAAGTAACTGACCATTATGATAGAAAATGCGCAACATGCCAGCTTGGTAAACAACCTAAGCAGTCTTTCTCTAGCAAGATTGCTTCCTCAACTTCCAAATGTTTGCAACTGCTTCATATGGATTTGTTTGGACCTGTCACCACCGTAAGCATTGGAGGAAATAAATATACCTTAGTTGTGGTGGATGACTACTCAAGATACACATGGGTTGAAATGATGATATCCAAAGATGACTGCTACGATATTTTGATTGCCCTCTTTCGAAAGCTTCAAACTCAAAAGGAAGACGACATCGTGAGCATTAGATCAGACAATGGAACTGAATTCAAGAATAACGGTGTTGCTCAATACTGCGATGACCATGGAATTGATCACAATTTCTCTGCTGCTGGAGTTCCTCAACAAAATGGCGTTGTGGAAAGGAAGAATTGCACGTTGATTGAGGTTGGAAAAACAATGATAGCAGAAGTAAAGCTTCCAAAGTATTTCTGGGGAGAAGCTGTCAATACTGCTTGCTTTACTCAGAATAGATCCTTCATTAACAAAGCCTACAACAAAACTCCATATGAGCTATGGAGAGGAAGAGCGCCCAACATTGCTTTCTTCAAGATTTTTGGCTGCAAGTGCTATATCCTCTATAATGGCAAAGATCATAGAGGTAAATTTGATGCCAAAGTAGATAAAGGTATTTTTGTTGGGTATGCTAAACATTCTAAAGTTTTTTGTGTTTTTAATAGAACTACTCTAGTTATTGTAGAATCTGTACATGTTACTTTTGATGAGCATTCTCTCCTTGAGCCACACTTAGCTCCAAATGATTCTTATGATTTTGCTGAGAATGTTGAGATAGGTACGCAGCCTCAAACTGCACTTGCGCAGAATGCTAATCATGAAAATCAAAATCAGAATCAAGTAAGTCCATCTCATGCGCCAACGCCAGATGCTGTGCCAGAAGTTACAACTCCTGATGCGCAGACACCACCTCCTGCGCATGATGTTTCTCCGCTTCAGCAAATCACTTTCGATGATCTTAATACTGGAGCAAATGAAGTACCCATAGAAAATCTTCGTATTCCTCCTACTCAACCTGACTTACCTCCTGAGGTTTGTGAAGTTAGAGATCATCCAACACTAAACATCATTGGTGATCTCAATGTAGGGGTTCGTACAAGGAGAGAATCAAACTTTGATGAGTATCATTCTTTTATCTCTCAAATCGAACCAAAGAAGATTGATGAAGCGCTCCAAGATTCAAGTTGGGTTGTTGCTATGCAAGAAGAGCTCAACCAATTTGAGCGCTGCAAGGTTTGGACTTTAGTAACCAGACCTCATGACCAAGGAGTTATTGGTACAAAATGGGTTTTCAGAAACAAGATGGATGAGAATGGAAGCATTACCAAAAACAAAGCAAGGTTGGTTACGCAAGGCTATAGGCAAGAGGAAGGAATCGACTATGATGAAACATTTGAGCCTGTAGCAAGACTCGAAGCTATCTGAATCTTCTTAGCTTATGCCACTCACAAGAAATTCAAGCTATATCAAATGGATGTGAAGAGCACAATTCTCAATGGTGAAATCCAAGAGACGGTCTACATAGCTCAACCCCTGGATTTGAAGATAGCAGATTTCCAAATCACATCTTCAAACTTCAGAAAGCCTTGTATAGACTTAAGCCAGCTCCAAGGGCATGGTACGATACTCTATCAAAATTCCTGCTAGAGAAAGGCTTCAAGCGCGGTAAAATCGATACAACTCTTTTTATTCCTAAGTATAATGATCACTATTTACTTGTTCAAATTTATGTTGATGATATTATATTTGGTTCTACTAACGAGTTACTTTGTAAGCGCTTTGAAAAGCTCATGAAAAGCAAGTTTGAGATGAGCATGATGGGAGAACTCACATTCTTCCTCGGGCTTCAAATCAAACAATTGAATGATGGCATCTTCATAAATCAAGCCAAATACACAAGAGACTTGATCAAGAAATTTGGACTTGAGAATGCTAAAGCATACGATACTCCAATGGCCACGGGATATAAGCTTGACAAAGACTTAAAAGGTAAGAAAGTTGATCAAACTTTATATCGAGGTATGATTGGCTCTCTTCTTTATCTTACTGCAAGTAGGCCAAATATTATGTTTAGTGTTTGTGTCTGTGTGCGCTATCAAGCAGATCCTAGAGAAGCGTACTTAACTGCTGTTAAATGCATTATTCATTATCTTTCTGGAACTGTTAACCTTGGACTTTGGTACACCAAAGATTCGAATTTCAATTTGCTAGGCTATTCAAATGCAGATTATGCAGCATGCACAATTGACAGTGTAACGCCCGTCCTAATTCCTGTTAAATTCTTGTTTTGCATAATTATATGCTATTTTAATTGAGTTAATTATTTAACTAATTGAGCAAGTTTAGGTCCTAATTGTTAAGTTGGAAATTTAGGGTCATTTGTGAAAATTAAAGTTTAGGGGCTAAAATGCCCAAATTAAAACTTGAAGGGCCTTTTTCCAAAAATGAAACTTGGAGGGCCTAATTACAATTTCTTGAAAGTTGAAAGGATAAAACATGGTTTGCCTCTTCCTCTGAGTATTGTTTCCCCCAATTCTCTCGTACATTCCTCTGTCTCAAAAGAAAAGTTAGGGTTTACCCTATTCTCGACTCCTCTCGCTTAATTATGCCTCTGTTCGAAAATCTAACTTCGTATAAATGATCAGGGCGGTGAGTAGAGCATTCCCTGTCAAACATAAATTAGTTTGGGTGAATTTGATTTCGGACTAGGTAAGTCACTAGCTCCCCCTTGCTTGTAATAACATGCCTATGTGTTATTCTTGATACTTGTGCTTGTTAATTTCGTGATTTGTTTGATTTTTGTGATACTTGTAAATTTGGGACGAAGGGAGTATTCGTATGAATTACAAGAATGAATAACTTTGAAAGTGTCCTGGGAATGTTGAAAAAAATATACTCCTACTCGTGAGACGGTAAAATATTAACTTGATTTAAATGTTATTAGAAAAATTGTACCATTATTTGTGGTACGGTGAAATAAATGAAAGTATCCCTAAATGAGTATATTAGTATGTTAGTAAAATTATACTTATACTTTTGGGACGGTGAAATATTTAAATGGAATAAAGGAAAATTATTCTATTATTTGTGGGATGGTAAAAAGAATGAAATAAACTTGAAAGTAATACTTTGAACTTGTTAGTATACTCCTGGGCATTGCTTGGATGTTAGAATGTTAATAGAAAGTTACTCCTACGCTTGGGACGGACAATTGTAAACCTGGGAAAGAAATAAAATTTTGAAATTTTGTGCCTTGGGCGATCGCCCATCTATCTGGAAGATTTTTCTCTTGCAAAGTCTTGTTTTGGGCGACCGCCCATATCCTTTTGTGCGACCGCACACCTACCCTGATGAACAAAAGTCTTGAATAAAGTTTGATTAAGCTAGAAATAACCCTAGTTAAGGTATATAGCCTTAGTATAAGATGTCCTAGCACGTGTTGTGACACCTTAGGGGCATCAGAAGTGAATCGTGAACATGAATACTCATAGAATTAAAATGAGAACTTGACCCTAAGAGTAAGAACTTTTTTAATTATCTTAAAAGTACTATGAACAAGCACTAATGTGTTATATGTGTCTTGAAACCAATGTTTGTGTACCTTAGGGGCACTAGAACAATGTCTTGAGCTTGAACATCCAAAGTATAGGATTAAAAACTTGTAAGTATGAGATGTATAACTCATCTACTTAGCTTGAACTTGAAGTATAAGACAATTAAATCTTGTACATGTCTTGAATATCCAAAGATTGGAATAATAACTTGAGTATAAGATAATTAATTCTTGTACATGTCTTGAACATCCAAAGAATTGGATTAAGAACTTGAATTTAAGATGATAAAATCTTGTATATGACTTGAAACCAATACATGTGTATGGTAATGAACTTGAAAGTGCTATGAACAAGCACTAACGTGTTAGAACTATCCTTGGTGTGTATGTGTAAATCTTGCATATAATTATGTGATAGAATGTGGCTTGTTGACTACTTGATACTTGGTATTAATAACCAAAGAGTTAGAATGTGGAACTAGATAGAGAATGAACAACTCTAAGACATACTTGAATCTAATACGTGTGTATTGAAAGTGCTAAGAACAAGCACTAATGTGCTAGTAATTGGTTTTAATCGTGCATATACTCAATGAAGTATATAAAGTATAAAGAAGATATCTTGTCTTGAGTTGAGTTCCTAAAGAATAGGGACTAGTGTAATATGAAGATAGTTCATAAAACAATGATTATAGAACACAATATGTGTTGGAAAATGTATTCGATTATTAGCGATAAATATACGCGAGATATGATTGTGACTAGGTACAATACGACCTATTCGACTACGTGCTTAGAGTCTAAGATGTTGGGCTCTACTTGGAAGTAAGGGTATCGTGATAGACACATTAGTGTTTTAAAGGTTATATGAACATGTACGTGCAAATATGGCATATGACAAAGTGACATAAAATGACATACCCTACTACTTGGTTGGGGTCTGTTATTAATAGACTCTAATTTGGCTTGATTGTGTTACATGGACACATTATGTGCCATTGTTATACTGATTTGTATTTGCAAATATAGCATACGTGTACTTGTATTTGGTGAGCACATGATTACATGGTTCCTGAAGAGCTAGTCTACTACTTTTGGACTTAGTTCTATACTCTTGTAGTTTAAGTAAACATCTACTTGTGCATTCTCGTGTGAGTCCAGCTGGTTACCTTGCTTGCTCGGAGATGTATAGGTTCATGCTTATCATGAGGCTGGGGCCAAAGTGATAATCGGTTGCCTATGTATCTGCGCTTGACCCCTTACTACAGGCCATAGTAAGGGCATAGCTTCCTTTATTAGATCAATATGCCTGATAAAAGTGAATGCTAAAACTCGTGAATCTTGTTCTTGTTAGTAACACTGGTTACCGAGTCTTATTATGTACTGTACAGCAGCAACTTGATTGATCGTGATTTGTCAACTGCAATAAGCAACGACAACAATGGTTTACTTAGGAGGAATAAGGTTGGAATATCCTTTGTAACGTGTTAGTTTAGCCTTATGTGCTAGTTACTTGATGAGTTGGATTAACCTCTCATATACTTGTTACTTGATGACATCTTGAGCATGATTACTTGATAATCTTCTTGATTTGCATGATTACATGATAACATGCTATGTACTTGTATCTAGTAACTTACTGAAATTTATCTCACCCCGTTCCTTGTTTATTTGTTTCCCCCCAGGAAAGCAAGTGGTAATACGTTGTGAGGCTCGACTTAGCAGGGGCCTACTTGGCAGGTTGTTCTTGTTGGGGATTGTTATCCTTTCCAGTTTTGGTGAGGACGATTTGGTATCAGTTGTTTAGACTCAGTATATTGGGTAGACTTGTATAGTGTTCTTGTAATGCCAGCGTATGTGCTAGGCATGTTTTCCACTGTGTACAACTATTTGGTTTAAATTTATTGGTATAGAACTCGTTGTGAGCTATCTTAGCTCGTTCCTCTTGAGTATATATATATGATGTCAGTTTGAGTTAAGCAGATGTCATTCAGTTTCTCGTTTCTTGTTAGTCACGCGCACCAGGTTCGAGGTTCTATTAGGGAATACCGGGACTTGGGGGCGTGTCAGTTTTGGTATCAGAGCTATGGTTTAGCTCTAAGCCTGGATAGGGTCTATGGACTAGGTTGGGTTAGTCTTGGGTGTATTTTTGACGTCGAGTGCTTAGTTACTTGTTGTTATACCAGGCATAGGACTGGTGTTGATAATGTTGATCCCAATTAGAATAAGATGGTTTGAGAATCGAGAGCGCGAGTCTTTAAAGACTTAGGCGTATCTATCTTGTGCAGTGGACATTGTTTCGTGCTATATGCATGCTTGTCCTCATTTCTTGATTTACGTGGAGGCGTATGCTCTAGTAAGAGACTAGGTGCTTGATATCGTTATTTATAAAAGCTTGATAGAAGTGTGGGTGATAACACCCTATACGTTATAAGTTGACTTGGTCATGTTACCTGCATGGGGCATTGATGTGATACGTGTTATGGCTTGGATTTTTATGTGTTAGGCCTTTCTTGTTTGCCACAATAGATGGTGAATATTTCTATGCTAGTATGCTTGACTATTTATATGAGCATGATATAATTATGTATGACATTCATGTTCTGCATTGAAAGCTCAAAAATGATTATCAAGGTTGTGCTGAATATTTAGCATATGTGGTTGATGGAAGAATGTCTATACCAAAATTGAAGAATGGATACATCATTCTTTATGAAATCTCAGATATAATTTCTACTGAGTAGTACATGATACATGATGAGAACCTTGGGTTATCTTGAGTTACTACAGTACAAATATAGTGCTGATATCTAAATCAATGTTCATGACATCGGTTGAGTTAAAAGTGTTGAAGGTTCAACTTGAGAAATTTCTTGATAGAGGATTCACCCAGCTTAGTATATCTGCGTGGGGTGTATCTGAATTGATTGGCATGAAGAGATATGGTACTTTGAGATTTCATATTGAATGCAAAGAGTTCAACCAGGTGACTATAATGAACCAGTACTTGTTATATGTATGGATGAATTATTTGATCCCTGAAGTTAATCAGTGGTCTATTCAGTGTTTGATTGATAAGTGGCTACCATTATTTGGAAAGTCAACTATGAGGATATACTGAAGACATCTTCTCATATCAGGTATGCTCGTTATGAATTCGTGATTATGCTATTTTGATTGATATATGATCTAGCAGTATTGATGGATTTGATGAATAATATCTTTAAACCATAATTAGCTCTCTTTGCGATGAAGTTATTAATGACCTATTGGTGTATACCAAGTCGCAGACTGAGAATTGATTGTATTGAAATTTCTCGAGAGAAACAATTGTTTCAAAAAATTAGCAAGAGATAGAGGATCTATTACCTTCAAGTGGATGCCTGAAGTAAGTATCTTTAGGGGGAAGACCGATAAGACCTCATAGCGCTTCTCCGAGAATTTGTAGATGTGTTCGCTTGGTCCTACAAAGATATGCCGGGGCTAGCCAATTCAATTGTTGAGCACAAGATACCACAGCTTCCTGATTCAAGGCCAGTCAAGCAGAAACTCCGCAGAATTAAGCCAGAGTGGTCAGTACAAGTCAAGCAAGAGATAGAGAAACTCCTGAGTGTTAGGTTCATCAAAGTGATATAGTATCCAACCTGGTTGGCTAATACTGTGCAAGTTTCCAAGGCAAATGGAAAAGTCCGAGTCTGTGTTGATTTCCGTGATCTCAACAGAGCATCCCCGAAAGATGACTTCCCTCTTACCAACATAGACATGCTCGTTGACAATACCGCAAAATACGAAGTCCGTTCATTCGTAGATGGATTCGCCGGTTATAACCAGATCCTCATGGCCGAGGAGGACCAGCACAAAACAGCGTTCACCATACCTTGGGGGATGTTCTGTTATACAGTCATGCCATTGGGACTTAAGAATGCTGGAGCCACTTATCAGAGAGCTGTAACTGCATTGTTCCATGACATGATACATAAAGAGATGGAGGTGTACGTTGACGATATGATCATACATTCTTAAGGCTCCGATGGGCAACACTTGTCGACCTCAGAAAGTTCTTTGAGAGGTTGAGACACCACAAGATGAGACTTAATCCGGCCAAGTGCACATTTGGGGTAGTGAAAGGAAAGGTCCTTGGGTACATGGTCACTGAGCGTGGTATAGAAGCAGATCCCGCTAAGATCAAAGCCATCATTGACATGCCTCCACCTAAGATGCAAAGAGAATTCAAGGGATTTATGGGTCGCCTTCAGTACATTAGTCGTTTCATTAATCAACTCACGACGATGTGCGAGCCCATTTTTAAGCTCCTCAAGAAGAATGCATCCCTAGAATGGACAGAAGAGTGCCAAGAAGCCTTTAAAAAGGTCAAGGAATACTTAGTGAATCCGCCAGGGTTGGTTCCACCGCACAAAGATAAACCGTTGACCTTGTACCTTACAGTCAATGACACTGCATTAGGGGCTATGCTAGCACAAGAGCAACCCGATTCGAAGAAAGAGAACATCGTATACTTTGTCAGCCGTCGCTTCCAAGGGGATGAATTGAATTACTTTGCATTTGAAAAGTCATGTGCTGCACTGGTATGGGTAGCTGAGAGACTAAAGCCGTACATGGAAGCGTTCCCTGTACAACTGATTGCCCGAATGGACCCAATGAAATAGATCTTCGAAAAATAGCATGTCTCCTCTAGGATAGCCAAATGGTACTTCATGCTCGCGGAGTACGATATCACTTACATCACACAGAAATCCGTGAGAGGAAGAGTTTTCGCTGATCATTTAGCCAAATTTTCATGTGATGAAGCGAAGGGGGAAGACCCGCGATTCCCTGATGAAGATATCATGGCAATAGCAGAAAATAAGTGGCAATTATTTTTCGATGGCGCAGCCAATAAAAGGGGATATGGAATTGGTATGTTACTAGTTGATCCCTCAGATTTCTACACTCCACTCGCAATCCGCCTTGACTTTGAGGCCACTAACAATATTGCCGAGTACGAAGCTTGCATAGCGGGACTTGAAGCGGGCTTAGAAAGAAATGTGACCGAACTAGAGGTGTACGGAGATTCATAACTTATAATCTATCAGTCACTCAAGAAATGGAAGGTATAAGACCCTACACTCCAGAAATACAATGACCATCTCCAAGACTTGGTCAAACAGTTCAAAGAGGTCACTTTCTACTACCTTCCTAGAGATAAAAACCACTTAGCAGACTCGCTAGCCATGTTAGCATCACTTGTGGAGATCCCCGAATGGACTGAGGTTAAGACCTTCAAAGTCACGAGGCGAACAACTCCTGCTTACTACTCAATCATAGACCTGCACGACTACAAAGAAGAATGTAACTCTGTGAATGCCTTGGACGATAAACCTTGGTATCATGATGTATGGCGTTTCCTCTTAGACGGAACATTCCCATCAGACGCATCACCTAAAGCGAAGATAGCCCTCAAATGGTTTGCCACCCAATTTATTATTATAGGTGAACGCCTCTACAAGAAACACCACGAGCAGTGTCTACTCTGTGCCGATGAGCACGAAGCCTTAGAAATCATGGACCAAGTCCATCAAGGAGTCTGTGGAACCCACATGAATGGCAATATGCTAGCAAAGAAAATCATCCGACTAGGGTACTATTGGGCTACAATAGAAGCCGACTGCACTAACATGGTTAAGAAATGCACAAGTGCCAGATACATGCCAACTTGCAACACGCACCACCGTCCGTGTTATACCCTATAACATCCCCTTGGCCATTTTCTACATGGGGAATAGACGTCATTGGCAAAGTCTCACCGACAGGTCACAACGGGCACTCATTCGTATTAGTCGCCGTTGATTACTTCACTATATGGATCGAGGCTCAATCCTACAAAGTCTTGAATACCAGAAAGGTGGATGAGTTCATTAAGACCAACATCATATGCTGATATGGGGTACCTCATGAGATGATATCTGACAACGGCATGCACTTTGAGAAAGAATGTGACCAACTACTTGTAGAATACAAAATAGAGAGACATCAGTCATCACCGTACCGACCACAAACCAATGGAGCAGTCAAAGCTGCTAACAAGACCATTGAGACCATCATTAGCAAAATGGCTAAGACTGGCAAACACTGGCCAGACAAGCTACCTTTTGCACTCTGGGGCTACCGCACTTCAATCCGTACTGCCACCGGTGAAAATCTATACTCCCTAGCCTATAGGATGGAAGCAGTGCTACCAATCGAATTAGAAGTACCATCACTAAGGGTTCTCCTGGAAAACCAAGTGAATGAAGTCGCATGGTTAGACAGCCGTTATGAACAACTAGCCCTGCTAGATGAACGACGACTCCCAGCCGCCGAGCATATCCAAGCATATCAACGGAGAATGGCCCGAGCATTTAATAAGAATGTCAAGACCAGAAACATCAAAGAAGGGGACCTTGTCCTACGCGAACATCGTCCTGGACCATTCAATCCTATGGGAAAGTGGGGACCAAGATGGATAGGCCCTTACATAGTCAAGAAGGTATTCTCCGGAGGAGCGGTACAACTCGCAGACCTAGATGGAGATCAACTGCCGAAGCACGTCAACATGGACAAGCTGAAGAAGTACTATGCATAAGTCCGTCCCCTGCTTCAAAAGAAAATAAAAGAGGAAAGCTCGCTAGGTTGAAAACCCGCAAGGGATGCCTAGGCAAAAGTTAGAGCAGAGAGCACGAGAAAAGAAGCCCGCTAGATTGAAAACCTAAAAGGGCGGTCTAGGCAAAAATCAGGGTGTGCATAAAAGGAAAAAAAAAGGGGGGGGGGGGACAGTCTCGTACGAGACACCTATGTCTCGTGCGAGACATGTCAGTCAGTAGACATATTTTTCTCTTTCTTAAACAAGAACTACGATGATCTGAGCTCCTTATTTAATTGATGTAAAAGGAGAACGTAGGCAGCCTTTTGGTCTGGTCTATTCAATAAATAAAATCAAAATCTTGTCTTCTTATTAATTGAATGCATTTCAAGAAAGCAATAAGAAAATTTCTAACACGAATACCAACTTGCAAAAGAAAAATAAATAAAATACTAAAAGTCTAAACATTGGTCTATCTATGGCAATCTCTCGATACTCCTAAGGACCTATTTCTTCCTTAACTTAGTAGGGGCTTGACCACGATCCGCCTTATCATCCCTCTTCCTCTTGTGCAAAGGTATCTCGAAACCGGGAGGAACATCAAGTCGACTGAACACCGAGGGAGTCAGTCTCGCAAACACATGAGGCCTATCCAGAGCTTGGAATTTTCTGGGATGTCCGTTCGCTCTCTTCTCGTAAAAGTCACTATCCAGAAAGTCTTGAGTGGCATCTACTCTGACATTAGAAGGATCTTCCTTAGCTTCCTACTTCCTCAAATCCAAGCTAGGCTCGAATTGGTCCCCCAACAGAGAGCGGTGGATCTCATCAATACCCTCGACACTAGGGCGAAGTTCCGAGAGAAACCAATTCAAGTATTTATCCGACAAATAGATGCTCCCTCCATCATGACGAAGATTGGTCCAACGATCCATAGTGGTACCTTGTCCCCAAGCGCGAGCCAAGCTCGTAGAGAACTCTGAGTCCATGAAAGAAATGTCTCGAGGCCGTCCCCTTGACAAGAAAGTGTCCTGCTGTTGACTGAATTACCGCATTACCCTCCGAGAAAAATAGAAAGAGGAGTCCCTCAAACCCGGATGGACGACCCTGTCGTACCCAAGGGTATTAGCTACAAACCTCCTCACCTTCCAGAAGGATGGGCACCAAGCAATATCATTGGTCTCCACTTTAGCAAAAAGATGAGCCCACTCCTTCAATGCTGAGACCCTTCACTAACAGTCTCCGCCTATGGAAAGTATAAGGTGAATACTCGACCGGAGAGTCCAACAATTTGAAGTGTTCTCTAAGCCAAATGGTCAACAATAATGGACTTCCCCAAGTCATAGAGCCGGTTCGGTGTAACTCATCAAGACCATGAAGGGTCTCCCCCAAGATGAGAGGGATTATATTGAAGACCCGTCCTCTAGCTTGCAGAATGATGTCCACGAGCTCCGTGTCCACCATGCCACACTTGCTTATGAAAAGCACGCTCCAAAATAAGCACAATGCCAATAGGCAGCACTGGGAATCCACACCGTGACCACGAGTCACCCGACCTTTAAATCTCCTAGGCAAAGCGTGGAGATCGACATAGCGGTTATGAACGTAACTCTGCGCCTCAGGAAGGCCAATACTGAATAAGTACCTAAGAGACTCCGCCGGTACCTTGTCACAATTAGGGACCGCAATCACCCCGGTCAACGGCATATGCAAGATAACCGCCATCTCCTTTACGGTAGGGACCATCTCGTTAAGTGAAAAGTTAAATAGGTGAGTCGATGGATCCCAGAAGTGTGCAACTCCCTTTAAGAGGTCCCATTCCGGCTTTAGATTCTTCAAGGTGAAAAGAATCTTAAACCTGAACATCTCCACAAATCTCTCTTGGCGAGGTTTATTGAACGAACGAAAGAACGTTGCTGAGTCATTCTTGTAGCGTTCCACTAAACTCGAGTCCAAAGAAAACTCATCAAAAATTATTGATGAAGGGATGGACTTACTTAGGGCCATTGGGAGCAAAAGGTTGAGAATTCTACTCCAAAAGAAAGGTTCCCAGAACTGATTCAAGGCTGCATGGTATTCTAGGACAGACTAGAGGTGTTTATATACAAGTTTGGATACAAAATCCTCGAGGAAAAAAGAGAAACAGCCGCAGATTGAAAGGATGACTCGTACGAGACATCGATGTCTCGTACGAGGCATCTCCCAGTTCAGAACAGCGACAACTCTACTCAAATCCCAGGTTGCTCGATGAGTCAAAACATGTCTCAATCACCTCAAAAATTCACCCGAAACAGTTCATACATCACATATAAATGGCCCAACGCGAATCCATCTCATAAAATTACCCCTCAGTAGACCAACCGGATATGAGTCAATACATTTACACAGTCAGAAATAAAACTAAAATTAACAAATGTATTATGTGTTAGAGTTAGGAAATAACTGTTACATAGGTACAAGCCAAAAAAAGAAAAAAATGTCTTCGCCTACACCGAGGAAATAAATACATCATCAACAAAAAGGGAGAACGGGGGATCCTATCTAGGATGTGTCGCCACTGCCACACTATCATTCGTCGGTCCGAGGCCTATTCCCGCAAGAAGCTAGCTCCGCCGTCTGCTGAGCCAACCGTCCAAGCAGCCCCGCTGTCTCTCTCTTCATCCTCTTGCCATAGGCCATGAACTGGGTAAGCCGTCCCGCGACCTCTCTATACTCGGCAATAGGCACATGTTGAATAGAGATGTCAGAATCTTCAGATAAATAATAAGCAGAAAGGTGAAATGGTAGAATGACAGAAATGACGGAAGAAGGGTCATAAATCATACCATAGTCGAATCAGCAGGAGACACGAGTTCCTTAGGCATGTCATACTGGGCGGGAAGGTCCTCGATGATCTCTATCCCTTTAGCCATGCTGTAGGTAAAGGAAGATGGTCCAAGCTGTGGACGGAAAGAGATGTGGACAACTCCCTGGGCCTGAGCCTGATCACCCTCTATAATCAATCGGGGCATGAGACGAGCAAGGAAGTCCTGATAATCAGCCTCCAAGGACATGTGGTCAAAAGCATCTTAACCAATAATGAGGTCCCATCTCTCCTCCTCCGCGATGGCATAAGAATTAAGCATATGAGCCGACAGGTCCAAAAGGACAACGACATTGAGTCTGCCACCACCCTGCTGGCTAGAGACTCTCTCTCTTAAGTAGAAGCATCCCCCGCCAAGGCCAATCATCAACAGCCTCATACCGGTAAACCTGTGAACATTATCAATGCCCAGACTCCGCCATGGGAAGAAAGCGACAGCGGACTCAGGGACGGCCTCCCATCTGTCAAAATACAGCCTCATGCGCTCCACCGTCATGTCATCCCCCTCAGCCTGCTCATCACGGATATCCCTGTTATCCCGGCGCCATCTCAGAGTATCTGGGAACATGACAGTGTTGTCTCAAAGGTTGAAAGTTAAGAGACCAAACATGGCGTATCCCCAGGCCTGCAAAATGGGAGAAACATAAAAGATGTCAATACACAGTAGCTGAGATGAAAATGCTATCAAAATAAACTGGGGCTGAAACAAAGGAGGAATACAGAAGAATATGAGTATTTTACCTCCCAGGCATGGCTATAACCTCCTAAGCCAGCGTTCGTCCGATCATGCGAACTCTCATCCATGGCCACATAGCAGTGGGCCAAGCCAGCAGAACCCCAACTAGCATCAGTAACATGCTACATATCCCTCAAGCAGCTCAGTAGAGTAAAAAGGGCAGTCGACGCATGGTTAGCAAAAAGCGTCTCAGAAAAGGCCCACCACAGAAAACCATAGACAGCTGCAATATGGGTACTGGTCAGATACATCTGGCCAGCATTGACAGTCACATAAGCATCGACCTTATCCCTCAAGGCCTTCAGGGGTACGCAAAGAGAATCCCAGAAAATGCATCATGTCGTCCCTGCTAGGAGTAAAGTCCGCATCCACCTCAAGCGGCTCACCGACGATGGCAAGCCCAGTAATGGCGTGGAAGTCAGTAGGGGTCATGGTAACCTCCCCCTGTCACGCCCCGGAAATCTTACAAATCCATAAGTATAATTTTTTTTATCATATACATCTCCAAAATGTAACATACTAAACCGAGCGCGTGAATTCAACTATAAACCAATACCATCAAACAACACCTCAACGAGATTATAACTCGGAGACTAGGAACAAATGCGGAAGCAAGAACAACTATTAACAAAAATACCCAAAGTACAACCGTATATACAACACATTGAACGACTACAAACCCACAATAAAATACATAAAGGCTCCGAAGAGCAACTATCTCAAATACGATCAACCTGCTCAGAAGATTCCCGCTACAACGGACCTCACAACGCTACCACTTGCTTTCCTGGGGGGGGTGGTTTAAGGAAAAACAATTTGAAACAAGAAACAGAGTGAGATAAAATCTCAGTAAGTTACTAAATGCATCTACATGGCATAATATCATGCAAATCAACGATATAACTGAGCAAGTAAATCACATAACAACAAATGAGAAAGCTCCCTATCGCCAACTGTCCCATACCAGTTGGAAATAACGACTAACTCATCATGCAGCACATAAGACTGAAATAAACACGTAACAAAGGATACTTAGCCAAGGTTTCACCAAACTGATAGAACAATCGCTGCGCAGCTTCAACCGATCAACCAATCAACAGTAGCAGTATAACAACTGAAGAGAACCCCGGTCAGAACCGACCAATCAATCAATCCACCCATTAAATCATCTTCATAGTAGCATAAAAGCTGAAGAGAATACCCCGGTACCGGAACCAATAACCATAAAAGTGTCACAAAGGACAAGGACCATGACACAAAGTCATGCCCGGTAGCTAGATACATTCACAAAGGAAGCTAACTCATCTCTTCCAAGGCCAATCTGGAAAAGGGTAAAGAAGGGGGCAAAACAATGGTCAACATTATAATGGACTTGGCTTTGCCATTATAATCTTTCCCATCGCCCGATGCAACAAATATGCCAGTTGGGCTTCTAATTAAATGCTAAGTAATAATATTTTAGCATGAATAAACAACTTAAGGTTCCAAAGTAGGGAACCATACCAAATAATCACCATAAAGATGCAACGGTTACTCGTGAAGAGTTTAACAACAACGATAACAAGAGTTTCTCATGAAGAGCACAACAACAATAAACGGAATTTCTCATAAAGAGCACAACAACGATAAACGGAATTGCTCATAAGGAGCTCAACAACAATGATTATTAGAATACTATAATTCCATAAAGAGGAACCATACCAGATACATTCCAAAGATGATACCCACAAGTTACCCATAAGGAACACAACCCAAACGGTCGCTCACAAATAGTACAACGACTATAACCCAAAATTATCCTAAACGTTTACTCATAAAGATGTACTAGGACTATGAACTCAACCATCCCATCACACCTGAAATTCCAAAGTAGGAAGTCAGAATGAATACTCCTTAAGGTTAATCAAACCATAAGTACCCAATTGCCAATTCACGCTTTACCTCCGTCCATAACGAACCAATTCTAAACACCCCAAACGAATCTAAAAGGTTACCCTTTTTAGAACATGATCACGACCGGACTAAACCCTACACTTTGGTGTTCAACAACAACCCTCTAGGTACTATAGGACATCGCCTAAAACCTAGACCAAGTCTTACTCGAAAATCAATTCGATTGGAACAATCACGAACACATCATAAGATGCCCAAACATTCCCAAACAATACTTGATCAAATTACATAACACCATTATTCACAAAGGAACCAATTTCAATTACTAAAGAGTTCCACGGTGCCCAACTAAGTCAACTAGAATAGTACTACGGAACCTAGACCAAGACTACACATTGATCTTAAACCTCAACAATAAGACAATCATTCTGATCTGGAACCATGCGGCCAATAGAACCATTGCGTAGTACTCGAAAAGAGCTTTCCAACGATAGTTTACACGTCTAAAACGGAGTCCGTACGAAGAAGTTATGGTCTCCGGAAGATTGAACGTAAAACGGACAATTTTATAAAGTGTTCGGCCGGACATTAAGAAAAATCCCTGTTTTAGCTCCGAATTTCACTCCTTTCGTTCCAAAACTTAGGAGTACCTATATATACTTCTATCCTAACATTTAAAGACAAGAAAACTCAATTCATGTGCCTCTAAAACCCAAATAATCCCAAAGTTATTAAAGAACATAAAACTAAATTTCACATCACAAACTTAATCACAAGGGACTCAATTCTATCATTAGTGTGCACTACAATGTTCACTAAGGTCAACTAGAAGGACACCCAAGACTTAGACCAAAACGCATTCTTCAATCACACAAACAAACAAAATGAAAACTTTCAGAGGACTGTGCGGCCGCCCAAACGGGACTGTGCGGTCGCCCAACAAGGCCCACAACCAAGAACAAAAGCTTTCAGAAAGATGCGCGGTCGCCCATACGTTTTTGGGCGGTCGCCCAATATCCCGGAATTGCCAGAAATCGGGAAGAACAACATGGGTTCTTCCATTTTTAACCCAAAACACATTCCCACCAAAAATCCAACATTCCAACTAGTTTACTAATGTACCAACACAACTAATAAGTCTAAAAGACTCATACAACAACATTTAACAACCCAAAATCAAGAATCAAGCCCAACATTCATAAATCACCATTTTTAACCCAAAATCTAAATAAATTCCAAATAAATTCTAAACTCATCCAAACTTCAAATATAACACATCAAACATCATATAAACATGATATGAACATTTTAGCATCAAAATGGGGGAAAAGTAACTTACTTGGATTTTCTCAAAGTTGACGGAATTCAATTCTTTTTGGTTCTACGCGATCCTATCGACGATCTAAACAAGGTTCATGTTTTAAGAAATGAGAGATTACAAGAGGAAGATAGAGAAAATGAAGAGAGAAGGAAGAAGAAATGTTTACCTTTCTTTTGGTGAGAGAGAGAGAAAAATGGCTGGAAGATGGGGGAGAGAGTGAGGGAGAAGGTGAGGGAGGAGAGGGGAGTAGGGGAATTATTCAAAAACTTACACTTAGGCCCCCTCTCTCACACTACACACAAACACTACACTCCCTACTAACAATTAAGACTCAACATTTCTACACTAGCACAAATGACCCAAATAAAATGCTAGGCATAAATATTATAACACATAAATTGCACACATAATTATTTAAATAAATAATAATTTAAATAAATAAACAAGCAAATAAATAAATAATAATTATTTAATTACTAATAAAATAGAGCCTATATTTCGGGTCGTGACACCCCCCACCACATGTGCATGGTATAAGTACTATCCCACCAGCGCTCCCGGATGGCCTGGAGCAAGTGCACATTCCTCCTCTCACCGACAAGGCCGTCAAAGAAGGGTTTCAACCCGAGGTTCTCGATCTCTTCCTTCACCTCGCCATTTAGAGTTGCCCACCTCTCATCGACCGCCCGTACGCTACCTCTACAGTTATTGATTACCCTGAATGACTGCAAACAACAGAGACAAAAGAGACAAATGTCAGAAAAATGGTAAAATCCTCATTCAAGCATTTTACCCGAAAAGTCGCAGAATTTCCTAGAACGACAGTCGAAATCATGTACTACCAAACTACAATGATTTTCAGCATCAACAAGGGTGAAATTTTATCAAAAGATTAGCCATGCACGATAAACCCTAGCAGCGATAATTCTAGGCAAAAAATTGGCGAAAGTCGAATTGCTAGAACACTAAATTGATGTTGGCTTTCGAAGTAACATGCGCAGTGGAAAATAGCATTTAAAATTTTAATAGAAAACCAAAGCCATAGATCCGTTCATATGATTATATCAAATACATACAATATGAATACTAGAATACTAACCCTTGATGACTTTGATTTCTAGCCTTTGATCTTGGTGGAGATTTAGAAACTTGATCACGAACACAAAGTTGAACACGAACTTTGAAGATGATGAGTTTCACCCTCTAGCGGTATCCACACCACGAACGAATATCAAGAAGCTTCTTGATCTTGGTTGCTAGACCAAAATTGTGAAACACGTTTTCACAATTAATATGAACTATATGGAATATAATTTGTGTATAATTTTGTTCTTCAGTCAATGATCTCTTAGAACAAAATAATTCTCTCAAAAACACATAGACTGATTAGGGACGAATTAGGGATATTTATATACAAGTTAGACATATTCCAAATAGGTAACTTATGTCTAAACCCGCAAGAAAACGGATTATGGGAGTTTCCTCCCGAAACCGACTAGTCCGGCCGGGTATGGCAAGTGGTCCGACCGGACCATGCCAGGTCCGCCTGGGTCCTTCCACTGGTCCGCCCGGACCTCCTCTGTTTCAAGTTTTCTTCTTCTAATTCTTTAAATCCCTCAATGGTCATTCGATCCAATATTCCAATATAGTCCCTTTTGGATTCGTTCTATTGTGTGTGACCCTCTAGGATTATATTAAGTTGGCAATGGGTTCAAACATGAAACCGTAAGATATGATTAGGTTCTAGAAAACCTTCATACCTACCTAAATAGTATAACTAGTTACAAGTTCGCATTCCTTTAGAATATGTCACAATCCTTTTGTCCACGATGTCATTGAACACAAGTCATGGTCAACGAGTCAACTTGTCTTTGTTCAATACGTTCTCAATTCCGAATATGTTGATAATCCAAACGACATTGATCCAATCAATTCATTTGAGTCCGGCCGAACATTTTTATCAACATCATTCCTACGAGAGGCCCAAGCTTGACATCTCTCCGTAGAGGGACAAATCCATTTAGATTATTATTCCTCCCAACGTGAATTCGATTATGCCAATCATACCCTTTATAACTACTGGGTTAAGGTAGCGTTTGAATATGTCAAACATAATGTTCAGCAAGTGGAAGACTATAATAACTTCATGTCTAAGGATTCTAACGACATTATTAATATGAGATATATGTATGACATTGACCATGACATAAATCTCATAGAGCGGGTCATGTCCAGTACTAAACAAGTACCCATAAATCTAAAACGATCATCCCATGATCATTTAGCCTTTATACTAATACCAAACAAGTAATAGGGACGGGGATTATTATAAGTAAACATGAACAACAATAATAATCAAAACATCTCTTTATTAATATGAAATAAGTGATAACAATTGCAATGTTTATTAAACGTGCCTAGGGCACCAACACCAACAATCTCCCACTTACCCTAGGCCCAATCTCCCATGTATATAATACCCATGGACCTAACATGACCATCATGTTTAGCTTGTGGAAGTCCCTTTGTTAGCGGGTCCGCGACATTTTCATCAGTAGGTACTCTGCATATATTCACGTCTCCCCTATCAATGATCTCTCGAATGATATGAAAACGTCTAAGTATGTGTTTGGATTTCTGATGTGCTCTTGGTTCCTTTGCTTGAGCAATAGCACCATTATTATTTCAATAAAGGTCTATTGGATTAGCAATACTAGGAACCACTTCTAGTTCAGTGATGAACTTCTTAATCCAAACAGCTTCCTTTGCAGCATCCGATGCAGCAATATACTCAGCTTCCATTGTAGAATCAGCGGTTATACATTGTTTGGAACTCTTCTAGCTTACAGCTCCACCATTTAACAATAACACAAAACCCGATTGTGACCGACTGTCGTCTTTGTCAGTTTGGAAGCTTGCATCCGTGTAACCATTTACAACGAGATCATCTTCCCTTCCTCCATAGACCAAAAACGAATCTTTAGTCCTTCTCAAGTATTTAAGAATCGCTTTTACAGCCATCCAGTGATTTTCACCGGGGTCGGATTGATATCTTCTTGTCATGCTCAAAGCATAACATACACCCGGCCTAGTACATATCATAGCATACATGATGGACCCAATTGCCGAAGCATATGGAGCATCATTCATTTTCTCACGCTCATCTTTTGTCTTAGGACATTGAGTCTTGCTTAGAGAAACTCTATGTAATACTGGCAAGGTTCCTCTCTTAGAATTTTCCATGCGGATTCTTCTAATGACCTTGTCAATGTATGTACTTTAGCTTAAACCAATTAGCTTCCTTGATCTATATCTGTAGATCTTAATGGCAAGTATATATGCGGTTTCACCCATATCTTTCATTGCGAAGCACTTTCCAAACCGAGTCTTTACCGACTGAAGTGTAGGAATGTCGTTTCCAATGAGTAATATGTCATCCACATATAAAATAAGGAATAGCACTATGCTCCCACTAATATTCTTGTATACACAAGGTTCATCTTCGTTCTTGATGAATCCAAACTCTTTGACCAATTCATCAAAACGGAGATTCCAACTCCTAGAAGCTTGCTTCAATCCATAGATGGATCTTTGCAATTTTCATACCTTAGAATCTTGTTCAAAACCTTCTGGTTGTGTCATATACACATCCTCTTGTAGCTTTCCATTTAGGAAAGCGGTTTTGACATCCATTTTCCATATTTTATAGTCATGATATGCGGCAATGGCAAGCAAAATTCTTATAGACATGATCATTGCTACGGGTGAAAAGGTTTCATCATAGTCAATACCATGAACTTGCCTATAACCTTTCGCCACAAGTCTAGCTTTATAAGTATGCACCTTCCCATCCATGTCAGTCTTCTTCTTGAAGACCCATTTGCATCCTATGGTTTTTACACCTTCGGCCGCATCAATCAAATTCCAAACTTGATTATTTTGCATGGATTGTAATTCGGATTTCATAGCTCCAAGCCATTTATCCGAATCAGGAGAAGACATCGCCTCTTGGTAGGTGGTCGGTTCATCATTCTCAATGATTTCCACCTCATTACTATCCGCTACGAGAAATCCATATCTCTCGGGCTCGGATCGTAACCTACTAGATCTGCGAGTTACTTGTGTAGTTTGAACATGTTCCACAACTCCTTGTGGTTCTTGTTCTTGTTCCACTATCGGTTCAATGTCATTTTCTGGGTCTCGAATTTCTTCAAGATTTATTTTACTCCCACTGATTTCTTTGGAGATAAACTCTTTCTCTAGAAAGACACCAGTTCGGGAAACAAAAACTTTGTTGTCCGTTTGGTTGTAAAAGTAATATCCTTTAGTTTCCTTAGGATATCCCACGAAAATACATTTATCAGATTTGTATGCAAGTTTGTCTGAGACAAGTCTTTTGACAAAAGCTTCACAACCCCAAATCTTCATGAAAGACAGACAAGGCTTCTTTCCGCTCCAAATTTCATATGGAGTCTTCTGAACCGATTTAGTTCGAACACGATTTAGTGTGAAAGCAGCGGTTTCTAGAGCATAACCCCAAAATGATATTGGAAGATCAACTTGACTCATCATTGATCGAACCATGTCTAACAAAGTCCGATTTCTCCTCTCGGACACACCATTCCACTGTGGTGTTCCGGGTGGAGTCAATTGTGAAACTATTCCACAATTCTTTAGATGATCATCAAATTCATGACTCAAGTATTCTCCACTTCGATCTGATCGAAGTGCCTTAATACTTTTGCCAAGTTGTTTTTCTACTTAATTTTGAAATAGTCTAAATATCTCAAATGCTTCACTTTTATGTTTCATTAGGTAAACATACCCAAATCTACTATAATCATCAGTGAAGGTTATGAAGTATTGAAATCCTCCCCTAGCATTGCTACTTAATGGTCCGCATACATCGGAATGTATCAACTCCAATAAGTCGCTTGCCCTTTCACCTAGCTTGGTAAAAGGTGTCTTAGTCATTTTTCCAAGAAGACAAGACTCACAAGTGTCATATGACCCAAGGTCACATGAACCTAAGAGACCATCCCCATGGAGTTTTGAGATACGCTTCTCATTAATATGACCAAGACGGCAATGCCAAAAATAAGAATGATTTACATCATTAGGTTTAGATTTCTTATTTATATGATAGACATTTTCATTATTTTCTTTCTTGACATCCAAGATATAAAGGCCATTAAATGAATTTGCAATACCATAAAGCACATCATTTAAATAAATAGAAAATTTCTTATTCTCAATAAGAAACTTAAAACCTTCATTATCCAAACAAGAAATTGAAATAATATTTCTACTTAAATCCGGTACATAATAGCAATTGTTCAAAACAAGTATTGAACCGGAAGGTAAAGTGACTTCATAAGTCCCTACGGCTAATACAACAACTCTTGCTCCATTCTCCACGCGTAGGTCTACTTCACCCTCTTTAAGCAGTCTCCTATTCTTTAGTCCCTGCACATTTAAACAAATGTGAGAACCACATCCGGTATCCAATACCCAAGAATCAGTGGTAGAAAGGAAAATATCTATCATATAGATACCTGAAGTCGACGCAACCTTGCTGCCCTTCTTCTTCTTTTGCTCTTCCAAGAAAGCCTTGCAATTACGTTTCCAATGACCAATTTCTTGACAATGGAAACAAATTGCATCGTTTTGTGTATCGGGTTTTGCCTCAGAAGCCTTGGCAACCTTTGCCTTGCTTATCTTGGGTTTGACAACTTTTGCCTTACCCTTTCCTTTGGCATTAGCCTTCTTCCCATCATGAACCAAGAGCACAGGAGAACCTTTCTCCACAATCTTCATCCCCTTCTTATCCATTCAATGCATGTTATAATTAATCAAAAACTGATTATAACTTTTAGGCAATGAATTAAGAATGAGATCCGTGGCTAGCTCCAATGGGATTGGATAGCCATCTCAAGATGCTCTACATAACCTTTCATTTTAAGCATGTGAGGACTCACTTGTTGCCCTTCATTTATTTTGTAAGAAGTGAATGCAACAATGGTCTTGTACCTCTCTTGCCTAGCTTGCTCTTGAAACATGGCTCTCAACTCCACGCCTATCTCATAGGCTTCCAAATGTTCCAAACTTTGTTGGAGTTTTGAGCACATAGTAGAAAGCATTAGACAACTTACATCTCTAGAATCATTACGATGTTTCTTGTAACTGTCTCTTTCTGCTCTAGGGGCAGTAGGTTCTGGTTCAGCAGGAAGAGGCTCATCGAGAATGTACAACTTATCTTCTTGCCTAAGAACAATTCTTAGGCTATGGATCCAATCCATAAAGTTCGTACCATTCTCTTGGAGCTTATCCTTCTCAAGGATCGATCGCAACGAAATTGATTGAGTGTTGTTAGTCATTATCTACAATTATGCAAAATTTCCAAAATTTAATAAGTACCGATTTTATTAAAGAAATAAACAATGTATTTTTCAAAAAAAAAATACTCCCACTAAATTATATAACCTTCTTATACATTCAATGTATAATATAATTTAAATGGGTTCAGATCCAACTTTAATTTAATTTTAAGTACGCTTTGGCGCACCGCTCAAAATCAAATTAATTAGGTAGACAACTCTTGTCAATCATATCTCATATGACTCTTAGTTCCTTTCATGAGATTCTTTAAGAAATCCAATTTCAAAAAGCATGTTAAATCTCATCTTTGCCTTAAGCCCAAAATTGTTTTGACGCTTAATTAAGTCCAACCATTTTAAACGCATATGAAACTCTTATTCACTCATCTTGATTATACATGAATAAAATCAATGCACCTCGCTTTGGCGAGCCCACAAAAAATTACCCATGTATAAACAAGTATTTTAATCATGGCATGGCAAAAAAGGACTTAAAACTTTCTTTGAAGGTTCATCACATATAGCATACAACACATTTATGAGCACATAATATAAACATGTCACGCATCAAGCTTAGCCACTAAATTAATCTCCATTAATTTAAGCATAATATTTATGTGTCATTAGTTTCTCTATAATTATGAGGATGATATATTTGAACTTTGGTTATCATCTCCAAATTAAGACAACAAGAAGGGCGGCCGAAACTAAGCCATAAGGCATCCACAATTCCGCACTAATTCAAGAAACCAAGAAAGTAGTCCATGTGGCCGAAACTAAGCAATAGATGGTCTCGATGAACGTAGGCCAATTGCATCCACAATTCCACATGGATCTCCAATCATTGAATCAAGAACTTTGTTTCTCAATTTTAGCAATTATGAACTCTTCATAATTCTAACTTCGTTTTATCTTTGAAACCTTGATTACGATCAAGTTTGGGAAACACAATCTCGATGAACGTAGATTAGCCATCCAAACCTTGAACCAATCTTAGAATCACAAGATCATAACAAATAGGAAAATCAAACCCCAAGATCCGCACCTAAACCAACTGCCCAAAACTCGCTCCAGATCAGCAGGTCCGGCCGGGTCTTGTCACTGGTCCGGTCGGACCCCTTTGAAAAATTCAGATTCTGAATCGGACCAAAATCAAAAGCCAGAACCCCGACCCAGACCAGATGGTCCGGCCGGGTCCTTCCTTTGGTCCGGTCGGACCTTCGCCAGAAAACCAAAATTTTTAAAGTTCGAAAATTTGTCTCAAAATTGTTTTTCCCCGATTATCAAAACTTTGATCCAATCAGAAATTGATAATCCAAACAATTTTAAATCCAACATAATTTTAATTCGATTGAATAGTGCGATTAAAGTTTATAAAACAATAAACCACATAAAATCAAATGACACATAAACATCATAATCCAATATTCATATCATGCTAGGCACATAAACAAGCAATTTATATACACACAACATGATCTTAGTATTGAAGTAATCAACATGAACGGGGCTCTGATACCACTGTTGGGTTTCGGAGTAACATGCGCAGCGGAAAATAGCATTTAAAATTTTAATAGAAACCCAAAGCCATAGATCTGTTCATATGATTATATCAAATACATACAATATGAATACTAGAATACTAACCCTTGATGACTTTGATTTCTAGCCTTTGATCTTGGTGGAGATTTAGAAACTTGATCACGAACACAAAGCTTGAACACGAACTTTGAAGATGATGAGTTTCACCCTCTAGCGGTATCCACACCACGAACGAATATCAAGGAGCTTCTTGATCTTGGTTGCTAGACCAAAATTGTGAAACACGTTTTCAGAATTAATATGAACTATATGGAATATAATTTGTGTATAATTTTGTTCTTCAATCAATGATCTCTTAGAACAAAATATTTCTCTCAAAAACACATAGACTGATTAGGGACGAATTAGGGCTGTTTATATACAAGTTAGACCTATTCCAAATAGGTAACTTATGTCTAAACCCGCAAGAAAACGGATTAAGGAAGTTTCCTCCCGAAACCGACTGGTCCGGCCGGGTATGGTAAGTGGTCCGACCGGACCATGCCAGGTCCGCCCGGGTCCTTCCACTGGTCCGCCCGGACCTCCTATCTTTCCAGTTTTCTTCTTCTAATTCTTTAAATCCCTCAATGGTCCTTTGATCCAATATTCCAATATAGTCCCGTTTGGATTCGTTCTATTGTGTGTGGACCCTCTAGGATTATACTATGTTGGCAATGGGTTCAAACATAAAACCATAAGATATGATTAGGTTCTAGCAAACTGTCATACCTACCCAAATAGTATAACTAGATACAATTTCGCATTCCTTTAGAATATGTCACAATCCTTTTGTCCATGATGTCATTGAACAGAAGTCATGGTCAACGAGTCAACTTGTCTTTGTTCAATACTTTCTCGATTCCGAATATGTTGATAATCCAAATGACATTGATCCAATCAATTCATTTGAGTCCGGCCAAACATTTTCATCAACATCATTCCTACGAGAGGCCCAAGCTTGATATCTTTCCGTAGAGGGACAAATCCATTTAGCTTATTATTCTTCCCAATATGAATCCGATTATGCCAATCATACTCTTTATAACTACCGGGTTAAGGTAGCGTTTGAATATGTCAAACATAATGTTCATTAAGTGGAAGACTATAATAACTTCATGTCTAAGGATTCTAATGACATTACTAATATGAGATATATGTATGACATTGACCATGACATAAATCTCATAGAGCGGGTCATGTCCAGTACTAAAAAAGTACCCATAAATCTAACACGATCATCCCATGATCATTTAGCCTTTATACTAATACCAAACAAGTAATAGGGATGGGGATTATTATAAGTAAACATGAACAACAATAATAATAAAAACATCTCTTTATTAATATGAAATAAGTGATAACAATTGCAATGTTTATTAAACGTGCCTAGGGCATCAACACCAACAATTGATACATGCAACAACGAAATTGACATGGAAACTTAATCAGAGGAAGAGATCCTTACCCTCCTAGTCCGAACGGCGTGAGAAATGTGGTCCTCCGGGAACGGGCACAACTCATCCGTCGCCCACACTTTACCCTTCATATGCCTACCAAAGAGGTGCTCTTTGTGGGAATGATGCACACCGGCCATTTGAAAGGGTTGGGGATTACCAGAACTTGGTGAAAACAAAGATTTTTGAGTGGAAAAATCGCCTAAGGTTGAGAATTCCCGAAATGAAATAAGAAAAGTGATTTGAAAATCACCTTCAGCGCCTCTGTTATGCGTAAAACAGAGAAGTCTCGTACGAGACATTGTTCCCTCATACGAGGTATCCTCAGAAAAGTCTCAGAAAACCATGTTTTCTTGGGAAATTCCAGAAAAGCCATGCTTTTAACAGAAAGGTCAGAAAAAGCCTTGCTTTAGACCAAGATGTCAAATCTGAACCCGGTTCAAGATGGAACATTGAGTCGTCAACAAATGGATATTTTTAGAATTGGAACAAGCAAAGTTATTTCTCAGTACGAATTTATCCTCACCGCGCATCCAAGATCATGGGTGAGCAACGAAATCTGCATCAACAAACTTTAAATCCCACGACTGTCATCAAGACGTAATTTAATAGCACAGGATTTAAAACCGGGTATCCCACGACTGTTATCAAGACGTAAGTTAATAACACAGGATCCCACCATTCAGAATCCCACAATTGTCATCAAGGTGTAAGCTAATGGCATAGGGTTCACATTTTCAACGGAAAGGCAGTCTCGTTGAAAGGAGAAGCAAGGTCCGAGTAATTGGCGTCTCCAAATCCGGGTATCCCATGACTGTTATCAAGACGTAAGTTAATAACACAGGACCCACCATTTAGAATCCCATAATTTCCATCGAGACGTATGTTAATTGCATAGGATTCACTTTTCGGTGAATAAGGCATCCTCGTTGGAAGGAGAAGCAAGGATCCAAGTAATTGTCGTCTCTAAACCCAGAGTCCGATAATTGTTATCAAGACGTATGTTAATAACATAGGATTCACATTTTCTAGTGAATAAGGCAACCTCGTTGGAAGGAGAAGCAAGGTCCGGGTAACTGGCGTCTCCAAAATCGAAGACGGTTCGTCATCAACAACAAGGCATGTTCAGAATTGGAGCCAAAGGGATTGATTCCTCAGTATGGATTGCAACTGGAGACGGTTCGTCATCAACAAAAAGGAGTATATTCAGAATTGGGTCAAGGCCATTGATTCCTCATTATGGGTACTTTCTAAACTCTAAGCTTTACTTATCGCAAGTATTGTTTTCAAAAATGATTTTCAAAATACCTTAAACCTTAGTTTTTGCGTATTTTCAGAGTCAAACTACGTTTGGTCTGATTTCCTTCCGAGGAATACGTAGTCAGCTTTTTAGCACGACCATACCCCTAGTTCAAAATGGCATCTTTTCTATCGACGACGGTACTTCATCCATAAGTATCGTCGCCGAGGGGATCTGTAGACACCCCATTTTGGACGTACTTCGGTGTCTTGCCTTTGATTTGGGTCGAAACTCGTTAAGTTGGACATGTTTCGTTAAGTTTCTGACTGACTCTGTTAGTCAGGGGGAAAAATGAACATTAAAACTGCTGCAGAGGGCAAAAATGTGATTCCAGCACATGGATGTCTCGTACGAGACATTGATGTCTCGTACGAGGTATCCCCCCTTGACAGTCGGGTTTTGGTCAGTTTCCTTGTTGATCTTAACCCATTTTCTTGGCAAACACTCATGCAATCCGGGGAAAATCCCATGGCCGATCCTAGAGTCCAAATATACCTCTGTGGGAATCAAGTCTTGGATTCCCACCTCAACTTACCTTCTTGGCCAAAACCCTAGGTCCAAAAACCCCTATAAATATAGTTGTTCTTGGCTAGAATGACTAATGGTGAATTAATGGTCAACTCTAGACTCCAAATCTGATCAAAGAAGCTCTCATAATCAGCCCCTCTCTGATACCCACGAAATTTGGAAGATCAAGGCCTTTAGTCAAGGCCATCCATAGGATTCTTGAAGAAAACGCTTAGGTAAAATCTTTGCCTTCTATCTTCTCATCTCCTTCTTTGCTTTGAAGTAGTTTGATTCCATTAAAGGATCAGCCTAGAGCCTCTCCAATCCATGGAGATGGTCTCGAAGCACATGATCCGACATCCCAAATAAATAAGCAATTATTTATTTGTTTGTTTCTTTTCTTTTGGTACATGAATGCATGATTTTGAAACGATGATGGTGATTTCTTAGCAAGACCAATCCTAGATTGGGTGAATTGGGTGCTCCTTGACCTTCCCAATTCATAACTTAACCCCGAATCCAGACATCTTGGTCCGTGTTCCGACAATAACATGGTGGCGACTCTCAAATCAACAAAAAGGTAAATCGAAGGACGAAAATGTGCCTCGAAGGGAAAACCTCGCGCGCAAACACCCCCCTTTGTATCTGAATCCAAGTAGCAAGTAAAGCATCTTGCTGAACCCTTATCTATTCCATTAGGTATAACCTTTTAAATTCTGTTCCAACCATGCTTGAGATCCTGGCACAAACCCATGATCATTCTGTTCTTCGGCCATAATGATTCGAGATAGGTCGAAGTAGAGCGTGAGCAAAGGAGTGCTTGGAACAAAACCCTGAATACCACGCTAGAGAACGGACGTGATTCTCCCTCTACAAAATTGGTTGTAGGGAAAGAATGTTTTAGTTTTTATGGGGATGGAAATTTTATGTGCAAGAGAATGATTGTTTAAAAAAATAAAAGAATGCAAAATGATTTTATTTTGAAAGATTGAAAAGCCAGCACAACACAAAAATCCTAGAAAGCCGGACAAGCACATTGCTTAGTTTTGACACCTTGTCTTTGATTAATTCCTGGAATAGTGGATTCCTTCTTTCGAGTATAGGACTAATGTTTTTCACCTGTACCTATGGCCGTCATAGACCTCTAGCAAAGGGCCCATACACTTTCGGGAATCCACCACTCTCGTTACGGTCTAAGTGAGAGTCTTTGGGAATTTTGAGTCAATCCCACTCAATTAATTTGAATATTCACTTTTGAAATTGTTTTCATGATTTTGGGAAATGAATAGGATTGATTAAAAATATCTTTAGACAAGAAACGGCTAAAAGTCAAGGACGTGTATTTTTTGAGAAAATAGTCACAGACGCGGCTTTTAATACGGCTAGTTGGATGGGGGCCTAACCTCTCAACCACGGCAGTGAGACGCGGCATCGAATCGGGAAAGGCAACCGCGGATATGAATTCAGGGGAACAAGAGGTCCCCATCATCCTCGGGCTCCAAATCCCCAAGGGTTTGTACGGTAACAGGAGACGGTATAAGTTCGCAATGTGATGTGTGTGAGGTATCTAATTTTTGAGGAAAAAAAAAAAATAGATTTTTGAAGAAATAGGAAAATCACATTTTTATGTTTTATTTTTTGTTTTGATTTTATTCACATAAAGAATAAAGAGAATGTACCTACAAAACGAACAAACATTAAGGCATTTATATATATACATGTAACGCAAGTAATGGTGGAAGCATGCAAATTGAGTTAAGCCCACTTAGAAAAATATCCCCAGCAGAGTCGCCATGTGAGAGCCCGCGCGCGAACCTTTTGAGGAATCGGTCCGTGCGAACGCGGTTTGAATCCGCTCGGTTTCTCATAGCGGTTTCTCTACCTTGGTTTTGAAAAAGCAGAGAGTCGCCACCTCATTTTATTTTAAGGAAAAATAGAGATAAAACCCTATTTTGATTTGAAGTGGGTTCGGGGGCTAAGTTACGAGTAGAGAAGGTGATTAGCAGCACTCCACTCGCCCTTACGGACTCTAGCATGCTTCCGCCTATGCTTTATTTTAATTTTCCTTTTGAAATTCCTTTTAATGCCTTAATTCGAAAAGAATGTTTGTGTATGTACAAGGGTGTCTCCTAGTCTAGAAATGTTCGTTTAAGTCACGGCCGGGAATCGGCTTGGGTGGATTCCCGGTTGGTTTTCGAAAATGGTTTTGAATATATATAAAGAAAAGAAAACAAATAAGGGGAAGGGGATTAAGTACAGATTATATACAAAAAGGGGAATAAATCCCTTAAAAGAATAAATGTCCGAAGATCGCTCCAGTACTCCTTTGGGACTGCTGTCCGCCTCTCTTTGTTATACCTGTGCTTAGACTCATGAAATCTGAAAAATTAAAGTTAGGACAACTCCCTAAAACACTAAACATCAACCATGATTTTTCCTCTGATTTTAGGGGTATTTTATGGTGTCCAAATAAGGCATACAAGATGACATTCAAAACAGCCAGATCTGACTGTCATGCATACACACATAAAAGATCCCTTTTTTACATATTGACAACGGGGGAATCATGAAAAAACACTAAACATGAAAGTTACTCCTAACACATTGAAGTTTAGATCTGGAAAGTTTCATGAATATAAAGCAAGTATAAGTCACACAAAACACCTCTGACATTTTCATGTCAGAGGTGAACATGCACAGATCTGCAGATCAAGAGTTCAAACAATAAATGGAAAGACGAGTTTATGTTTATCGTAAAAATATAATCTTTACATTTTCATTTTTATCTTTTGTATAGAACAAAAACTCTTTTGAGGTCTGAGACCAAAATCCAGGTTTGCTATGCCTTAACAGGTCAACAACACAGAGAGGTACATATTTACAGTCTACTGGAAGCTTGCAAAAACCATGAAAACATTCATGTAAACTCATTCAAATGGTATACTATAGACATGAAACTTCTAGAGGGCATATATATACGTGTTAACATAATTATCAAGGGAATACTTTACATCAAAAACCAATCTAGGTATGAATATACATGGGAGAAAGGGGAAAGGGACAGATTCTAGCACTTGGAGGCAAACGACACATTTGGACATGAATAACCTCAAACAAAACCATGAAATGAACCTATGATCATCAAAAATATATATATACATGCCAAGGTACATATTCAAACATCCATGGTATTATTTACATGATCATTTCATGAGTTTATACAAAGAACATACTAAGAAAACATGGGAATCTAACCAAATGGCTAGATCCTAAATAAATATCCAAACCAATTACATCTTTACATAATAAAAGATTACAAAGGAACACTTACCTACTTAGGGGGGAGGGTTTGTGCTTCCTTTGCTTCCAAGGGAAGGCTTTTTTGTTGTTGTTTGAGTTTGATGGTAAGATGCTTGAGAGATTGCTTGAGTTTGAGTGTTTTTTGTGTTTGTTTTTAGGTAGTTTGATGGGGGGTTTGGTGGTGGCTTTGTGGTGGGCTCAAGGTGGGATAGAGAGCTGAGATTGAGAGAGAGAGTAGAGAGAAAAGAGTTGGAGAGAAGGGTGTAGTGCAGCAAGTGTGTGCGTTAGATGTGTTAGAATGAAGGTCATTTTTGGGTAGTCATTAGGAGGAGGAGGGAGGTGAAAATTGGTGCTCAAGTTTTAGGGTGTAGGGGGTTGGTTGTAGGGTAGAAAAAGGTGTGGTTGTGGGAGGAAGAGTGAAGAGGAAGAGGAAGAAAAATGGGGAAGAGATGATGAAGTTTTAAAATGGGGAAAAACTGCAAAAAGGTTCGACAGCATCTGCACGGCCGTGGGTCATTAGGAGGAGGAGGGAGGTGAAAATTGGTGCTCAAGTTTTAGGGTGTAGGGGGTTGGTTGTAGGGTAGAAAAAGGTGTGGTTGTGGGAGGAAGAGTGAAGAGGAAGAGGAAGAAAAATGGGGAAGAGATGATGAAGTTTTAAAATGGGGAAAAACTGCAAAAAGGTTCGACAGCATCTGCACGGCCGTGCAGATTATAACGCTCGGCCGTGCTGCTCGGCCGTGCAGATTACAATGCTCGCCCGTGCGCCTGGTCAAAAAGTCAACATTTGATTTTTCTTCTTTCTTTTCTAGGCAACCATGGAGTGCCATGTGGCGTCTGTTGACTTGGTCAAAACTTGCTCTTGTGGACATCCTTTCCGGCTCCGTCTTTTGCTCCGTAACTGCTCCGTTGTGCGCGCACCGGTGTCCCGGTTGTCCGCGGGCCCAACATGAAAGTTGCTCGGAATATTTTTGTGGTCGCGTTGGTGTATCTGTAATTGATCGAAGAGCAAGGAAAAGCAATATATAATATTAATGCATTAGATGACCGGTTAAAAGGCTTTTTTAGCGGTGCGGGACCCGTTAAATGGTCCGCACGCGCGATTTTCAAAGACATGCCTATTTACTCGGTTTTGAGTCCTGATCATGAATCCAGACTCAGTTTATTCATCAGATGCACCGACAAGGCGCTCGGCAGTCCCGAACAGCCAAATTTGGGGTTCTAGGTCAATTATCAGGTTTAGACCAATTTAAATGAGGGTTTAAGGGGTGCGAGATCGGGGTGTCTACACTAATCAACGAGGTCCATTCTCGAGCAATCAAAAGACAATTCTGAATAAAATAATTTTCAAATGTCTCGACAAGTCTTCTACTCTACAATCTAGGAAAGAGCTAAACACTTACTTTCTGTCAAGCAGGGGCTTCCTTCCTTTTATACATATACTTCCCGTAAGGTCTAAATGCGAGAACTCCCTCTCTTGTTCTCTCTCTCTCTTCTCTCACCATACGTAAAGGCTCCTGCAAGTCGTCCATACAATTCTATCTTTTTATTTATTTTGAGTAGACTGAAATAAAAAAAAAAGAAAAGACGACGCTAAAAGAATAAACCCACCTAGATTGAAAACCCGCAAAGGCGGTCTAGAGAAAAAATAGGGTGCGTCTAAAAGGAGGTAGATTCCCCCACCTTGTGCCCTCACCAAAATGGGGCTGCCCTAATGGAATTAGGCCAAGTACTGATGCTCCAACAAGATCATTCCCCGCAGAAAGTCATCTCTCTCCATCAAAGCTCAACATAAATGACTTCTTTCTAATACCTTCACCAAACTGGGGCTGTCCCATTGGAATTGGATCAACTACCGACGCGCCAACAGGATCACTCTCCATGAAAGGTTATCTCTCCACCAAAGATCAACATGGTTGGCTCACCTCTCTAAAGTACCCCCATCCAAATTGGGGCTTCTCCAAACCAAGTTAAGTCAACTGCTTGACTACTCGAGATCACCGGCGACCTGATGAAGTCACACTCACCCAAAGGGCTACCCTAATCAACAAACCAAATGGAACATGAGTACTTGAATTAGTTAAACTGTAATTAATTATAAGGCATTTTTATAAAATCATTACATTTCCAAGAGTGTTTTCTATCACAACACGTTACTTATAAAAACCGCACACTCGGTCTCCACCCATTTACTAAATATATTTTATCTCATCTCTGCGATGTCCTAACCGACTCGGTCCTACACCATTGATCCTACACCTTAGGCTACTCTTGGGTCCTGTATCCACTATCCCATAGGTCAAAAGCCCTAAAACTACCTTTAGGCAAATTAGAAATTTTTTGAAAGGGCCCACCTGTTTATGACCCAATCCACCCAAGCGGGCTGATCCCAAACCTGCGTAAGAATAGATAGTACTAGATACCAAGAAGTTTATAAGCCCAACTAGGATTGTATTGCATGCATGCATACAATCTACTTGCTACTTACTTGCTATCTACGTGCTATATACTACTGCTACCTGTTACATGCAAATAATATAAGTGTTTATACAGTCATCCATAAACATATACTATGCTACTGTCTATGCTCTATGCTAACATGATGCAGAAACTAAGAAGCCGATCCACTAGCATCGCCTCGAGTCCTCTTCTGAGGACGTCCGCCTGGGGCACCATCATCGTCACTAGAAGGAGGAGAGTGGCCACACTCCGCCACCTTGCGAAGACTCTTCGTCAACTTCTTGTGCAAGCTCCGAATCACCGAGCATAGGCCGACCTCACGGCGTGTCATGGCCTCATATGTCTGAGGAGTCACCTGAACAGAAAGGACAACACGGGCGTGTCAAAATGAGTCTGAACAAAAAAATGACAAAAAACCAGAAGGGAGATAAAAGAAAGGGTAAAGGTACATACACTGGCATGGCCCACAGGCATCCAAAACTCGGGAGCTGACTCACCCTCCTCATACTGAACCCACTGAGGGTTACTATCACCGTCAGTATAGTCATATAATGACCTATCCAAAAACCCTGTCAAATAGAGGACCCGCCGGACCCGACGCTGCTGGCTCCATACGCCTCTGTCCTATCTCCCGCAGGAGGGTGTTGGTCCCAAAGGGGCAACAAGGGTATGAAAAATGCTAGAGGGGGGGGGGGTGAATAGCGTTTTAAAATTCTTTTCAAACCCTTTTGCAAATCAATGGCTTATGCGCACAGTTCTCAAATAAGCTAAGTATAGCGCGCAGTGAGAGTGTGAAATGCACAGCGGAAGTTTTAAGCAGCACCTGCGCAGGAAAAAGCTGCGCAAGGATAAACGCACGCGCTAAGTTTTGGCTTAAAGAGTTCGATAAAATGTTCTAAGGCAATAAGTGTCACGACCCGAAATCTAGGCTCTATTTTATTAGTAATTAAATGATTTTTATTTAATTATTTTCTTATTTATTTATTTAAATTATTATTTATTTAAATAATTATGTGTGCAATTTATGTCTTAGTGGGGAGTATTGTGTTAGTAGATGGGGAGGGGGTCTAGTTGTAACTTTTCAAAATGATTTCCCCCTACCTCCCTCACCTCCTCCCTCACTCCATCATCTCCCAGCACTCTTTTCTCTCTCTCATCCATGGGTAAGTTTTCTTCCTCTATCTTCTCTCTTCATTTACTCCTTCTTCCTCTCATTATTATTCATTCCTTAAAACGTGAACATTGTTTAGATCGTCGATAGGATCGCGTAGAGTCAAAAAGATTTGAAATCCATCAACTTTGAGAAAATTCATGTAAGTTACTTTTCCCCCATTTTGATGCTAAATTGTTCATATCATGTTTAGATAATGTTTGATGTGTTATATTTGAAGTTTGGTTGGGTTTTGAATTTATTGGGAATTTATTTTGGGTTTTGATCAAAAATGGTGAAATCTTGAATGTTGGATTTGATTCTTGATTTTGATTGTTAAATGTTGTTGTTTGAGTCTTTTTAGACTTATTGGTTGTTTTGGTACATTAGTATGTGAGTTGGAAGGTTGGATTTTGGGTTGAATGTGTTTTGGGCTTGAAAATGGAAGAACCCATGTTGTTCTTCCCGATTTCTGGAAATTCAGAAGCTTGGGCGGCCGCACAAAATTTCCTGGGCGACCGCGCATCTTTCTGAAAGCTTTTGTTCTTGTTTTGAGGCTTTTTGGGCGACCGCACATCCCATTTTGGGCGGCCGCACAGAACCCCTGAAAATTTACATTTGTTAAAATTGTGTGAATGAAGGATGCGTTTTGGTCTAAGTCTTGGGTGTCCTTCTAGTCGACCCTAGTAAACATTGTAGTACACTTTAGATATAGAATTGGGTCCATTGTGATCAAGTTTTCGTTTGAAATTCATTAATTGTTAATTGGGATTTTGGAGCACTTTTATGGTGTATTGTTGGTTCATTTCATCTTCTTGGTGATTATTTGGTATGATTCCCTACTTTGGAATCCTTGTTGTTTATCGTGCTAGTATTTTATTACTTAGCAGTTATTTGAAAGTCCAGCTGGTATTTGTGGTTGTATCGGGCGATGTGAGATATTGTGATGGCACCGGCCAAGTCCATTATGGTGTCGACCATTGTTTTGCCCTTATTTTCCTCTTCCAGATAGGCCTTGGTTGAGACGTTTGGAGCATGACTTTGTGGCATGGCTCCCGCACTTTGTGGCACATTACTTTGTTATTGGTTCCGGTACCGGGGTTTTCTCTTCGGCTTTCATGCCATTATGAAGATGATGATTTGTTGATTATTGAAGCTGCGCAGTGATCCTTTATTTGGATGTTCCGGTTTGGAAAACCATGGCTATATCCTTTGTTATGTGTTTATTTCCGCTGCTATCTGTTATGTGATAAATGCTATGTGCTAAGTGATATTTATTATTGCTTATTGCTTCTTGCATCATAGCATGTCATGTAGTTGCATTAGTAACTTATTGAGATTTATCTTACCCCCTTTTCTTTTATCTTTGTTTTTCCTTAACCCCCCCCCAGGTGCTAAGGATTAGTCTCGCTGATCACGAGGGCGAGGACGTCGAGTGTGGATCCGTTCTTTTGGGGAAGGTTATTGTAGGTTGGTTTACATTATGTAAATGTGTAACCATTTTGGGATAGTTGTACCAAACAATGACGTCATTAAGAATTGTATATTTGTATTTTGTTGGGCATAAACTTGTGGAAGTTTATGATAGTTGTAATTGGTTTTCATCAAACTTGGTTTTGTAAAACTTTGGATCATCACCTTTTGGTATCAAATGAAATTTTTAACTCTGGTATTTCTTAGTTTTGGTTTTAGAGTCGACGTCCAGATCGCGGTCTCGGGCCCGCGGGGTCCGGGGTCGCGACAGTTGGTATCAGAGCTATGGCATTAGCTCTATGTATAAGTCTAGGTGGATTAGTATGACCTAGGTGGGTAGTAGTGTGCGGAGTGATTAACGGTTGATGTCTTATGCAGGTAATTGTTCTCAATGTCTGGAAGAAGAAACAGAGGAGGTACTAGTGGGGCACAGAATCAGAATGATACAAGGGATGAAGCACGTGCTATGTTTCAAGGCATGTTCGAGGCGGCCATGAAGGCCATACATGATCAAGGTCCCAGGGTAGAACAAGCACCACCCCGTTATGGTTTGGAGCAATTTTTGAAGTTGAAACCGGTTGAATTTAATGGGGAGCCCGATGTTCGGAAAGCTGAGTTGTGGATTGAGTCTATGGAAAAGATTTATGAGGTATTTGGGTGTTCGGAAGAGGACAAGGTCCGGTTTGCGGCTTACAAGCTTGTGGGAGCCGCCGAGCATTGGTGGAAGGGTGTTAAAGCTACTTGGGATGATACTCACACGGTGTATGCGTGGGAGTTGTTCGTGCGCAAATTCAAGGAGCATTTCATTCCGGTTGTTGATCAAAACCGAAAGGAGATCGAGCTACTCAACTCGAGCAAGGTGTGTTGTCTATAGCATAATACTCGGCTAAGTTCATAGAATTATCCCGGTATTGCGACTATTTGGTGAGGACCGAGGAACAAAAGGCTATGAGATTCATTCGGGGATTGAAGACCTCCATCCGTACTCAACTTATTGCTCAACGGATTGTGACATTCCAAGATGCGGTGGACCGAGCCTATCTTATAGAGCAAGATATTGGGGAACATAAGAGGAAGACCGAGGTGGCCAACCCGAGTAAGCAAGGAGCGCTGAGCAAGTCACAACCAAGGATCGATAACCGAGGTAACTTTGGGGGACAATCTCAGTCCCGAGGGCAACAAAACCCAAGGAACCCGGGTACTACTTCCGGGAACCAAGGGAGCCAAGTTAGGAGGCTTTGTTCGTATTGTCAAAAGGAAGGTCATTCTGAAGACCGTTGTTGGAAGAAACAGGGAAGGTGTACCAATTGTGGTCAAATGGGTCATTTTGCAAGGGATTGTCCGAGGAATAGAATTCAACCATCGGGGGTAGGAGCTGGGGCTCCTCAGGGTCAGAAAAGGGACACTACGGGAAAGCCCAAAGTCCAAGGGAAAGTGTTTGCAATGAATCAACAACAAGCTACCGATGATCCATCCGTTATTGGAGGTATTGTTTCTGTATCTAATGTGAGCGCGCGAGCGTTAGTAGATCCAGGATCATCTCATTCATACATTTCTGTGCAATTTGCTTCCATCTTAAATGCTGCATTCGAGTCTTTACCGTACGTGCTAGAGGTGTCGACCCCTATAGGAGAATGCTTGATTTCTGATCGAGTCTTTCGTGCTTGTGATGTGGTCATTTGTGGTCGAGTCCTTTGTGCGGATTTGGTGGTTCTTCCTATCCAAGACTTTGATGTCATTTTGGGTATGGATTGGTTGAGCAAGTTTCATGCTTCCGTTGATTGCCGTAAGAAAACTGTTACTTTTTCTATTCCCGATGTGCCTAAATTTGTGTTTGAGGCTTGTCCTCTGAGTAGAAAGGTTCGCTTAATTTCTTTTATGAAAGCGAGAAGATTATTGCATAGTGGTTGTGAGGGGTATTTGGCTAGTGTTCTTTATACTAGGAAAGAATCCCCTAGTTTTGATAGTGTTCGGGTAGTCCGGGAATTTCCCGATGTTTTCTCTACCGAGTATGATATGCCGCCCGATCGTGAGATTGAGTTTTGTATAGATCTTTTGCCGGGTACGGCTCCAATTTCGAAAGCGCCTTATAGGTTAGCTCCCACAGAGTTGAAGGAATTGAAGGTTCAGTTGCAAGAGTTGCTTGATCGAGGGTTTATCCGCCCTAGTGTTTCCCCGTGGGGAGCACCAGTTTTGTTTGTGCGAAAGAAAGATGGTTCATTGAGATTGTGCATAGATTACCGGAAATTGAATCAGGTCACGGTGAAGAAAAAGTATCCTCTACCGCACATCGATGATTTATTTGATCAGCTTCAAGGGTCCGTTGTGTTTTCCAAGCTTGATTTGAGGAGTGGGTACCATCAGTTGAAGGTTCGATCGGAGGATATTCCGAAGACTGCTTTTCGCACTCGGTATGGTCATTACGAGTTCTTGGTTATGCCGTTTGGGTTGACTAACGCGCCGGCCGTGTTTATGGATTTGATGAACCAAGTTTTCCATCCCTATCTTGATTCGTTCGTGGTGGTCTTCATCGACGACATTCTTGTTTATTCAAAATATCGAGAGGAGCACGAGCAACACTTGAGGACAGTTTTATCCGTTCTTGCGAGGGAGAAATTATTTGCGAAGTTTAGCAAATGCGAATTTTGGCTCGAGAAGGTATCATTTCTGGGTCATGTGATTTCTAAAGATGGGATTTCGGTGGATCCGTCAAAGATTGAAGCCATAGTGGATTGGAAGAGACCCGAGTCAGTGACCGAGATTCGTAGTTTTCTGGGTTTAGCCGGTTATTACCGAAGATTTATTGAGGGGTTTTTGAGGATTGCTACTCCGATGACTCAGTTGACCCGGAAGAATGTTCCGTTTGTGTGGACCGAGAAATGTGACAAGAGTTTCGAGGAATTGAAGAAGAGGTTGACTACAGCACCGATCTTGACTTTGCCTAATGGGAGCGATGGCCTAGTGATTTATAGTGATGCTTCGAAAGAGGGTTTGGGTTGTGTGTTGATGCAGAATGGGAAAGTAATTGCGTATGCTTCGAGGAAGTTGACCCCTAGTGAGCAGAATTACCCGACTCATGATATGGAGTTAGCGGCTATTGTATTTGCGTTGCACAAATGGAAGCACTACCTTTATGGGGCGAAGTTTGAGATTTTTACGGATCACAAGAGTTTGAAGTACCTTTTCTCCCAGAAAGAGTTGAATAATAGACAGCGCCGATGGATGGAATTGTTGAAGGATTATGACTGTACGATTTCTTATCATCCGGGGAAGGCGAATGTGGTAGCCGATGCGATTAGTAGGAAGTCTTATGTGGCTTCGATGATGGTTCGTGAATGGAAAATGCTTGAGGATGTTCGAGATTGGTCTCCTCGTGAATCGAGACATGGGGCTATTTTTGCGAATATTAGGGTGTCTCCGACCCTAAATCAAAGAATAAAGGAAGCTCAGAAAGAAGATCCCGAGTTAGTGAAGGTAATGGGTAAATTGAAGGAAAAGAACTTCGAGGATTTTTCATTGAGTTCGAGTGGAGTGTTGACTTTCCGTGGAAGATTGTGTGTTCCGGATGTTGATGGAATTAAACAGAGAGTTTTAGAAGAAGGTCACAAATCGAGGTATACTATTCATCCGGGTAGTACGAAGATGTATCAGGATTTGAAGCAACAATTTTGGTGGATTAATATGAAAAGGGAAATAGCCGAGTATGTTTCGAGGTGTTTAACTTGTCAGCAGGTCAAAGCCGAGCATCAGCGACCCGCGGGATTACTTCAGCCGTTAGATATTCCCGAGTGGAAATGGGAGCATGTGACTATGGATTTCTTTACGGGACTACCTCGTACCCGTAGAAAGTATGACAGTGTCTGGGTAATAGTGGATAGATTGACCAAGAGTGCCCATTTCTTACCTATTGACATCATATATTCGATGGAGAAGCTTGCGACCCTTTATATCGATGAGATTGTGAGATTGCATGGGGTTCCGGTTAGCATTGTGTCAGATCGAGACCCGAGGTTTACTTCTAGATTCTGGAAGGCATTTCAGGAATCTTTGGGTACAGATTTGCGATTCAGTACAGCTTTTCATCCCCAGACCGACGGTCAATCCGAGAGGACTATTCAGATTTTGGAGGATATGTTGCGAGCTTGTTCGATAGACTTTTCCGATTCTTGGGATTCGCACCTACCGTTAGTGGAATTCTCCTACAACAACAGTTATCAGGCTAGTATCGAGATGGCTCTGTTTGAGGCCTTGTATGGAAGGAAATGTAGATCGCCTATTTGTTGGGATGAGGTCGGTGAAGCGAATGTTTTGGGTATTGATTTGCTTCGGGATTCAGTTGAAAAGGTTAAAGTTATCCGGGATAGATTGAAGACAGCCCAGAGTCGACATAAGAGCTACGCAGATAACCGAAGGCGAGATCTTAGTTTTCAGACTGGTGATTTGGTGTTTTTGAAAGTATCTCCAAAGGTGGGTATTCGTAGGTTTGGGAAGAAAGGCAAATTGACTCCGAGGTTTATTGGCCCGTTTGAGATTTTGGGAAAGGTTGGACTTCTAGCGTATCATCTTCCGTTACCGCCATCGTTAGACCGGTTGCACAACGTGTTCCACGTTTCTATGCTTCGGAAGTACGTTCATGATCCATCTCACGTGTTATCGAGGATACCGGAAGATATTGAGCCCGATATGTCTTATGAGGAACGACCGGTTCGGATCTTAGATGCCAAAGTCCAAGAGTTGAGGAACAAAAGTATTGCGTTGGTTCGAGTTCTTTGGAGGAATCATAACATCGAGGAGTCGACGTGGGAGCTTCGTGATGAGATCGAGAGGAAATTTCCGTGGCTTTTTGTTTAAGGTGAGTCTCGTTAAAATTCGGGTCGAATTTTTTTTTAAGGGGGAGTGAATGTCACGACCCGAAATCTAGGCTCTATTTTATTAGTAATTAAATGATTTTTATTTAATTATTTGCTTATTTATTTATTTAAATTATTATTTATTTAAATAATTATGTGTGCAATTTATGTGTTATCATATTTATGCCTAGCATTTTATTCGAGTTAATTGGGCTAGTGTAGAAATTGGGTCTTAGTTGTTAGTGGGGAGTATTGTGTTAGTAGATGGGGAGGGGGTCTAGTTGTAACTTTTCAAAATGATTTCCCCCTACCTCCCTCACCTCCTCCCTCACTCCATCATCTCCCAGCACTCTTTTCTCTCTCTCATCCATGGGTAAGTTTTCTTCCTCTATCTTCTCTCTTCATTTACTCCTTCTTCCTCTCATTATTATTCATTCCTTAAAACGTGAACATTGTTTAGATCGTCGATAGGATCGCGTAGAGTCAAAAAGATTTGAAATCCATCAACTTTGAGAAAATTCATGTAAGTTACTTTTCCCCCATTTTGATGCTAAATTGTTCATATCATGTTTAGATAATGTTTGATGTGTTATATTTGAAGTTTGGTTGGGTTTTGAATTTATTGGGAATTTATTTTGGGTTTGATCAAAATGGTGAAATCTTGAATGTTGGATTTGATTCTTGATTTTGATTGTTAAATGTTGTTGTTTGAGTCTTTTTAGACTTATTGGTTGTTTTGGTACATTAGTATGTGAGTTGGAAGGTTGGATTTTGGGTTGAATGTGTTTTGGGCTTGAAAATGGAAGAACCCATGTTGTTCTTCCCGATTTCTGGAAATTCAGAAGCTTGGGCGGCCGCACAAAATTTCCTGGGCGACCGCGCATCTTTCTGAAAGCTTTTGTTCTTGTTTTGAGGCTTTTTGGGCGACCGCACATCCCACTTTGGGCGGCCGCACAGAACCCCTGAAAATTTACATTTGTTAAAATTGTGTGAATGAAGGATGCGTTTTGGTCTAAGTCTTGGGTGTCCTTCTAGTCGACCCTAGTAAACATTGTAGTACACTTTAGATATAGAATTGGGTCCATTGTGATCAAGTTTTCGTTTGAAATTCATTAATTGTTAATTGGGATTTTGGAGCACTTTTATGGTGTATTGTTGGTTCATTTCATCTTCTTGGTGATTATTTGGTATGATTCCCTACTTTGGAATCCTTGTTGTTTATCGTGCTAGTATTTTATTACTTAGCAGTTATTTGAAAGTCCAGCTGGTATTTGTGGTTGGGTCGGGCGATGTGAGATATTGTGATGGCACGGCCAAGTCCATTATGGTGTCGACCATTGTTTTGCCCTTATTTTCCTCTTCCAGATAGGCCTTGGTTGAGACGTTTGGAGCATGACTTTGTGGCATGGCTCCCGCCCTTTGTGGCACATTACTTTGTTATTGGTTCCGGTACCGGGGTTTTCTCTTCGGCTTTCATGCCATTATGAAGATGATGATTTGTTGATTATTGAAGCTGCGCAGCGATCCTTTATTTGGATGTTCCGGTTTGGAAAACCTTGGCTATATCCTTTGTTATGTGTTTATTTCCGCTGCTATCTGTTATGTGATAAATGCTATGTGCTAAGTGATATTTATTATTGCTTATTGCTTCTTGCATCATAGCATGTCATGTAGTTGCATTAGTAACTTATTGAGATTTATCTCACCCCCTTTTCTTTTATCTTTGTTTTTCCTTAACCCCCCCCGGGTGCTAAGGATTAGTCTCGCTGATCACGAGGGCGAGGACGTCGAGTGTGGATCCGTTCTTTTGGGGAAGGTTATTGTAGGTTGGTTTACATTATGTAAATGTGTAACCATTTTGGGATAGTTGTACCAAACAATGACGTCATTAAGAATTGTATATTTGTATTTTGTTGGGCATAAACTTGTGGAAGTTTATGATAGTTGTAATTGGTTTTCATCAAACTTGGTTTTGTAAAACTTTGGATCATCACCTTTTGGTATCAAATGAAATTTTTAACTCTGGTATTTCTTAGTTTGGTTTTAGAGTCGACGTCCAGATCGCGGTCTCGGGCCCGCGGGGTCCGGGGTCGCGACAATAAGCAATAACAAACACAGCAGCAATAGTAGCAATCTGATAAGAACAAACAAATCAGTAATTCAGAAATGATTAAGTAGGAAGCAAATAGCGAGATTAAAGAACAAGTTATTTGGAGAGGTTCGATCAATGAAAGATCTACGTCCTCTACCAAGATGGTTAGTCTTGGATTTTCAAAAGGAGATCTTATTATATGAGAGAGTTACAAGATACAACAATGAAACATAACTATCTCAAAGATTTATTATCTATGAAGAACAAATCCTAGACTAAACCGGTGTATCTCAAGAAGTAAGATCTAAATGATCAAAGCTTCAAGAGGTGTGCGTGTGTTCAGAAATTCTGGGCTCTATGAATCTATGAGATGAAGAGCACGAAGAATTCTGGTGATTTAAGAATGAGTTTGAAGGTATGAAGGTTTGAAGGTTGATCTTGAATCTGTGAGTAGTAAGCAGCAATCTTCAGAACTTCAAGGATATTAGAAAGCACAAACTCTAGCAACTTGGAAATGAAGATGAGCTGGCTATTTATAGCTGAGAGCTTGAATATAGCCGTTGGAGCTCTGAGCAAGGACGATGAGCTGGCATGATATGATTGGTGTGCAGCTGTCCTTTATAGCCGTTGGGGCTCTGATCAAAGTTGATGACCTGGCACAATATGATTGGTGCGCAGGTATATAGAGCCGTTGGAGACTGAGCATGAAGACCAAATTCAAAAACTTCTTCTAGAAGGTTGTCAGCTGTCTTCATTTGAAATATTTCTCTTGAGCGCATCTCCACCGTTGGATCTGCTAAGTGTGCTTGCTTTGTCGTTTCTGCACACCTCAGCACTTCTAAAAGCGTACATCTTCAAAGCGTTTTCCAAGTTAGGAGATCTGAATGTATCGAAAGCTGAGCAAGATAGAATGCTGCGCAGGAGAGATCTGGGCAGTGGTGTACTGCGCAGAGTAGTCCTGTGCAGAGTCCACAGTCTTGCTTAGATCTTCATTCCATTTCGCTCCGAGCCCTATATTCTAAGCCTATACTATAAAATGGACTAAGCTAAAAATTGAAGTTATAAAACTTCTTACATAGGATCCTAAAGTCCATAAAATATTAATAGGTGATGGTATCAATCAATTCTAACAAGTAGGAGGGTTAAGAAGTAAGCATACCCAACAATCTCCCCCCTAAATGATTGATGCCATTACCTACTATAACAAAGGCAATTCATTGTACTTTGATAATAACATGTCCGTAAAGATGTGATTGGTAAATCATGCCTCAAGTCAATGCACACACTAGCCAATGTCATAGATTTCTAGTCTATCCAAAAGATTAGCTAACGAAAAGGGAAAGACAGAAATATCATTCAGCGCATACAAATAATATGAGTTTTAGTTTTAAGTATGCGTTTAAACTGAATGTTTAAACAATATGCGTTAAAAATATGAACAGTTAAGATTATGTGCATGGGTTGAAATAATGCAGTCATTGTTCCACAAACAAAGAGTTTGAATTGAACAAGATTTTGGAAACACATGATGCGATTTTTCTCATAAAAACTTGAAGTGTAAAGAGTTGCAGATTACAAGTTTGAATAAGAAAAACAAAATGCGCACAAAAAGAAATACTTTGCGCAAAAACAAAAAATTACATAGAACCTAGTCTATGTTGATCCGGTGCAAGGCTTCACGCAGCTCATTCTGCAGACTGTTGAACTTATTCATAAGTTCAATCTTCAGTTCTTGAAATCTTTCTCTGAACGCCACAGCCTCACCGACATAGGTAGCCATTCCTCTGCGCATATCTCTGTTGTCTTCTCGCAGCTCTTGGAAGTTGGCTCTGTACTGTATTTGATGTCCCGTCATCTGGTTGAAATATGACTGCTCAGCAGCTTCAATAGTGTTGATGACGGTGGCCTGCGTTGCTTCGAGTCTTTGGTCAGTGTGGAGGTGCTGAGTGTTCACGCTGGCTTGAATATCGAACATGGCTTGATCCATCCTAGCGTTGAACCCATTAGCGAAATCAGTCATCGCTTGAGTTATGCACTCCCTGACACTTTCCATATTAAGCGAATTGGCATGCGCGGGACCACCTTGTTCTAATCTCTCCAACATCATCGCTTCCATCCCTGCAAACCCTTCATGCAACCCATCAGCCAAGCTCTTGCGCAGACGCTTAAGCAGTCCTATAAACCCATCATTGATAGCGGTATAGGTGCAGACGTTTTCAAGCATCCCAGCTATTGACTTCAATGAGTCCAGGACCATTTGGTCTAAAGCATCAGGGACGCGCTGCGCAGAGGGGACTGCGGAGGTACTTGCCTTTGAAACATTCTCCCCCTTAATGGCAGCAATCTCTAGACGCTGCGCATCAAGTTGCTCTTGGATAGCTGTCTGCGCAGTAATGAGCTGAGTCATTTGGGACTGCGCAGCAACCTGGTTGACTTGAATAGTATTGAGAGCCTAGAGAATTTGGCGTAGATCAGCGGAAGCAGGCGTACCTGAGACGGGAAAAGCTTCATCCATCCAATCATCACTATCTCCTGTACCCTGAGCAGGAAGGGCTTCAGCAGCCTTTGGATCTTACTCCCCCTGCGCGGTATCATCCGCAGCATCAGCAGCAGTCTCATCCATTCGAGACTCGCTGTCTTCTTCAACCATAGCCGCCGCAGGAGGAAGTCTGGTAAATGCAGGCTTTTTCTTGGTTTTAGCAGGAGAGGGAGCAGGCGCAGGAGGATCTTTGCGCTTCTTTGAAGGTTTGGGAGCAGGGGGCGGTAAATCAGATACAATTTTAATGCCAGCAGTTGATCTGACATTTGGGATTTCCTTCACCTTTTCTGGCGTACGATCTGCAATACCTTTGCCTTTGCGCTTTGCCTGCGCAGCAGCAGTTTCAGGCTCAGTAGGCGCAGTAGCCTTCGAAGGCTGCGCGGCAGTGTTCTTTGCTTTGGGTTGAGGGGCTTCATCATCATCATCACTATCAACCCAATATTCCTTGTCTAGGCAAGTGTCCTTGTTCCAGATCTTGCGATAATCACTGCGACCAATTTCATTGCGCAGAGAGTAGAGGTGAGAGATGGAATAGGTTTTTGTGCACGGAACTTTGAGATCAGGACGCTTCTGCATGAAAGTGCGCAGCTCAGAGACGTTCATCAGAAACTTTGATAATAGCCTACAGTGAGTTCTGTACTTGGCTACTTTCTTGTCCATGCGCTTGTCATAGATCTCCGATGCATCCCATAGCTCGTCAAAATGGTGCACAGGTGGTACATCACCTCACCAAATTCCTTGCGATCATGAACGCTCCATTTCTTTACAAGAGAGGGTTCCCCAACCAGTTTCTGCGCAAGCTTGTTTTGTTTAGCTTCAGAATAGGCTTCTGGCGCATCATCAACATTAAATCCGCAAAGCTTTTTAAGTGATGCATGAACAATGTGCACTGAATAATTCCGAACGACTGAGCGGATAACATCAATCTTCTCTCGAGTCTGCTTGTGGGTCATGGTGACTCTCTCTGCATTCTCAAAGAAATCGTCTACAAGGGAGGGGACATAGAAGTCCTGAGCCAGTGTAAAGAGAGGTAAGATGCCGGAAGAATCCATAAGATGAACAATCCTGCGTCCGACAGCATCTTTGTGTAGCGCAGCAAGATCTAGTTCCCAGCCTTGTAGGAAGTAGAAAGAATTCTGTGCAAAATAAGAATAGTTTAGTCAAGAATTACGCATGGAGCGAAGCGCATGCGCAGATACACGTATGCGCAGCATCTCCATAGGAAACAAATGAAAAAGATATGCGCAAAAACACTAACACTGAGAGATATTAGGCGACCCAAATGAAGAGAAAAAAAAATAAGAACTTGATGAACACGGAATAATAAAATATGAACACGAAGAACACCAAGAACACTAAAAATCAAAGTTTGACCAAAAAGGACAAAAAGCATATCGAAATAACCGCATTTCAGAGACGAAAAACAACTAAGAAAACAAGATTTCCAAAAACAAAACATTTTGCCCAGAAATCGAGAATAACTGTTAGTCTGCCTTGGAGGTTTTTGAACGAAAATTTTGCAGAAAACATATGAAAACAGTACTGATCGTGAAATAAAGTACATACAAAGGTAGATCAGAGAGAGACGAACTCAAAACAGCAGACGATTTTAAAAATGATTAACAGATAAGAGCAAAATTGAAAAAGGCAGTTTTAAGAGTTCGAGACATAACAATGGCGGATAAACAGAAAATGAGTTCAAGGTTCAGAAATTGTTACCATGTAGTCAATAGTTTTAGCTTCTGGAGGAGGAACCTCTTCAACAGGTTCATGGACCTCACCAACTACCTTAGCTTTCGATTTTCGGGGAGCCATTTTAAAAGAAACTAGGGTTTTTGAAAAGGGAAGAGAGAGAAGAGTTTTGCAGAGATAGAAAGAAAAGTCAAGGAGAGAAGAAGAGGAAATGATTGGGAGGAGGAGAGTAGGTTGCAGAGGAGAGAAAAAGGATGAATTTGTGAAAGAGAGAGAGAGCAGGAAAGAGAGAAAAGGAGAAGAGTCAAAAGGATTTATACTGAAAAGGGAAAAGGCGCATGACGTCAGCGAGGCGGTTTGGTAAAAGACGGCGAATTTGGTGAAAAACGCAGAGGCGCACGATAGCAAAGCGACATGGCCGAATAGGGAACGCGCGTGCGCAGACCTGACGCGCGAGTGAGTGAGTAGGTCTAGGCAGGTCACAGTCATATCAACTCCCTCATAAATGTTGATCAGAAATTCTAACAGGCGCTATCATTAATGGCCGTTTGCATTTAATGATAATGGGACATGCACAGGGGCAAAAGCGTAATTTCCTAAGAAATTTCAAAAATAAGGCGAGGGAAAATTTTAATTGCACAAGTATCCTTGTGAACTAACGTTGACTTTTCAGTCAGGGACCTAAGTGCAATTTCTAGAAAATAGAAGACTTACCTGCGATCCACGAAGTGTGTGCATGTTAAAATCATGCGCAGAGCTGTAAATAGCGCAATAGATTCTTAAAACAGATTAACATTAGTGTCATGCGCAAATGAAGTACTGCGCAGGAGTTGCTGTCACGACCCGAAATATAGGCTCTATTTTATTAGTAATTAAATAATTATTATTTATTTATTTGCTTGTTTATTTATTTAAATTATTATTTATTTAAATAATTATGTGTGCAATTTATGTGTTATAATAATTGCCTAGCATTTTGTTTGGGTCATTTGGGCTAGTGTGGAAGTGTTAAGTCTTATTAGTTAGTAGGGAGTGTAAGTATTTGTGTGTAGTGTGAGAGAGGGGGCCTAAGTGTAAGTTTTTGAATAATTCTTCATCTACTCCCTCCCTACTCCCCTCTCCTCCCTCACTCTCCCCTCTCTTTCCAGCCATCTCCCTCTCTCTCTAGCACATTGGTAAGTTTTCTTCCTCTTCCTTCTCCCTTCATTTTCTCCATCTTCCTCTCATTATTATTCATTTCTTAAAACGTGAACATTGTTTAGATCGTCGATAGGATCGCGTAGAATCAAAAAGATTTGAAATCCATCAACTTTGAGATTTATCAAGTAAGTTACTTTTCCCCCATTTAATGCTAAAATGTTCATATCATGTTTATATGATGTTTGATGTGTTATATTTAAAGTTTGGATGAGTTTAGAATTTATTTGGAATTTATTTGAGTTTTTGGTTAAAAATGGTGAATTGATGAATGTTGGATTTGATTCTTGATTTTGGGTTGTTAAATGTTGTTGTATGAGTCTTTTAGACTTACTAGTTGTGTTGGTACATTAGTATACTAGTTGGAAGGTTGGATTTTGGGTGAATGTGTTTTGGGTTTGAAAATGGAAGAACCCATGTTGTTCTTCCCGATTTCTGGCAATTCCAGAGTATTGGGCGACCGCCCAAAATTGTCTGGGCGACCGCGCATCTTTCTGAAAGCTTTTGGTCGTGTTTGAGGGTCTTTTGGGCGACCGCACATACCACTTTGGGCGGCCGCACAGTCCTCTGAAAAGTTACATTTGTTAATTTTGTGTGATTGAAGAATGCGTTTTGATCCAAATCTTGGGTGTCCTTCTAGTTGACCTTAGTGAACATTATAGTACACTCTAGTGATAGAATTGAGTCCTTTGTGACTAAGTTTGTGTTGGAAATTAATTAAGTGATAATTGAGATTGTTGGAACACTTTATTGATTGGGTTTGATTCTTTTGTGAATAAATACGATATGGAATGTGATTAAGTATCATTTTAAGAATGTGGTTCATCTTTGATGTGCGGTTTGTTTTGGTTTACCTTTGTGGTGATTAAATTGGATTGGTTCCCTACTTTGGAACCTTAAGTTGTTCATTCATGCTAATTTATTATTACTTAGCATTTATTTGGAAGCCCAGCTGGCATATTTGTTGCATCGGGCGATGGGAAGGATTATAATGGCAAAGCCAAGTCCATTATAATGTTGACCATTGTTTTGCCCTTACTATACCCTTTTCCAGATTGGCCTTGGAAAAGTCAAGTTAGCGTTCCTTTGTGAATGTATCTAGCTAGCGGGCATGACTTTGTGTCATGGTCCTTGTCCTTTGTGACACTTTTATGGTTATTGGTTCCGGTACCGGGGTTTTCTCTTCGGCTTTCATGCTATTATGAAGATGATGATTTGTTGATTATTGAAGCTGCGCAGCGATCCTTTATTTGGATGTTCCGGTTTGGAAAACCTTGGCTATATCCTTTGTTATGTGTTTATTTCCGCTGCCATCTGATATATGATAATTGCTATGTGCTATGTGATAATTATTATTGTTTATTGCTTATTGCTTATTGCATCATAGCATGTCATGTAGTTGCATTAGTAACTTATTGAGATTTATCTCACCCCCTTTTCTTTTATCTTTGTTTTTCCTTAACCCCCCCCAGGTGCTAAGGATTAGTCTCGCTGATCACAAGAAAGAGGACGTCGAGTGTGGATCCTTTCTTTTGGGGAAGGTTGTTATAGGTTGGTTTACATTATGTAAATGTGTAACCATTTTGGGATAGTTGTACCAAACATTGACGTCATTAAGAATTGTATATTGTATTTTGATGGGCATAAACTTGTGGAAGTTTATGATAGTTGTAATTGGTTTTTATCAAACTTGGTTTTGTAAAACTTTGGATCATCACCTTTGGGTATTAAATGGAATTTTTAACTTCAGAATTTCACAGTTTTGGTTTTAGAGTCGACGTCCAGCTCGTGGTCTTGGGCCCGCGGGGTCCGGGGTCGCGACAGTTGGTATCAGAGCTATGGCATTAGCTCTAAGTATAAGTCTAGGTGGATTAGTATGACCTAGGTGGGTAGTAGTGTGCGGAGTGATTAACGGTTGATGTCTTATGCAGGTAATTGTTCTCAATGTCTGGAAGAAGAAACAGAGGAGGTACTAGTGGGGCACAGAATCAGAATGATACAAGGGAAGAAGCACGTGCTATGTTTCAAGGCATGTTCGAGGCGGCCATGAAGGCCATACATGATCAAGGTCCGAGGGTAGAACAAGCACCACCCCGCTATGGATTGGAGCAATTTCTGAAGTTGAAACCGGTTGAATTCAATGGGGAACCCGATGTTCGGAAAGCTGAGTTATGGATTGAGTCTATGGAAAAGATTTATGAGGTATTTGGGTGTTCGGATGAGGACAAGGTCCGGTTTGCGGCTTACAAGCTTGTGGGAGCCGCCGAGCATTGGTGGAAAGGTGTTAAAGCTACTTGGGATGATACTCACACGGTGTATGCGTGGGAGTTGTTTGTGCAAAAATTCAAGGAGCATTTCATTCCGGTTGTTGATCAAAACCGAAAGGAGATCGCGCTACTCAACTTGGAGCAAGGATTGTTGTCTATAGCACAATACTCGGCTAAGTTCATAGAATTAGCCCGGTATTGCGACTATTTGGTGAGGACCGAGGAACAAAAAGCTATGAGATTCATTCGGGGATTGAAGACCTCCATCCGTACTCAACTTATTGCTCAACGGATTGTGACTTTCCAAGATGCGGTGGACCGAGCCTATTTGATAGAGCAAGATATTGGGGAACATAAGCGAAAGACTGAGGTGGCCAACCCGAGTAAGCAAGGAGCACAGAGCAAGTCACAACCAAGGATTGATAATCGAGGTAACTTTGGGGGACAATCTCAGTTCCGAGGACAACCGATCCCAAGGAACCCGGGTACCACTTCCGGGAACCAAGGGAGCCAAATTAGGAAGCCTTGTACCTTTTGTCAGAAGGTAGGCCATGCGGAGGATAGGTGTTGGAAAAAGCAAGGCAAGTGTACCAATTGTGGTGAAATGGGGCACTTTGCGAGAGAGTGCACGAGGCACCGAGGTCAAGCATCCGGGTCAGGGGTTGGTATTAATCAGGGTCAGAAAAGGGATGCCGCCGGGAAGCCCAAAGTCCAAGGAAGGGTATTTTCCATGAATCAACAACAAGCTACCGATGATCCATCCGTTATTGGAGGTATTGTTTCTGTGTCTAATGTGAGCGCACGAGCGTTAGTAGATCCAGGATCATCTCATTCATACATTTCTGTGCAATTTGCTTCCATGTTAAATGCTGCATTCGAGTCTTTACCGTACGTGCTAGAGGTGTCGACCCCTATAGGAGAATGCTTGATTTCTGATTGAGTCTTTCGTGCTTGTGATGTGGTTATTTTTGGTCGAGTCCTTTGTGCGGATTTGGTAGTTCTTCCTATCCAAGACTTTGATGTCATTTTGGGTATGGATTGGTTGAGCAAGTTTCATGCTTCCGTTGATTTCCGTAAGAAAATTGTTACTTTTTCTATTCCCGATGTGCCTAAATTTGTGTTTGAGGCTAGTCCTCTGAGTAGAAAGGTTCGCTTAATTTCTTATTTGAAAGCGAGAAAATTATTGCATAGTGGTCGTGAGGGGTTTTTGGCTAGTGTTCTTGATACTAGGAAGGAATCCCCTAGTTTGGATAGTGTTCGGGTAGTTCGGGAATTTCCCGATGTTTTCTCTACCGAGTATGATATGCCTCCCGATCGTGAGATTGAATTTTGTATAGACCTTTTGCCGGGTACGGCTCCAATTTCGAAAGCACCTTATAGATTAGCTCCCGCGGAATTGAAGGAACTGAAGGTTCAGTTGCAAGAGTTGCTTGATCGAGGGTTTATCCGCCCTAGTGTTTCCCCGTGGGGAGCACCGGTTTTATTTGTGCGAAAGAAAGATGTTCGTTGAGATTGTGTATAGATTACAGAAAGTTGAATCAGGTTACGGTGAAGAATAAGTATCCTCTACCCCACATCGATGATTTATTTGATCAGCTTCAAGGGTCCGTTGTGTTTTCCAAGCTTGATTTGAGGAGTGGGTACCATCAGTTGAAGGTTCGATCGGAGGATATTCCGAAGACTGCTTTTCGCACTCGTTATGGTCATTACGAGTTCTTGGTTATGCCGTTTGGGTTAACTAACGCGCCGGCCATGTTTATGGATTTGATGAACCGTGTTTTCCATCCTTATCTTGATTCTTTCGTGGTGGTTTTTATCGACGACATTCTTGTTTATTCGAAATCTCGAGAGGAGCACGAGCAGCATTTGAGGACAGTTTTATCCGTTCTTGCGAGGGAGAAATTATTTGCGAAGTTTAGCAAATGCGAATTTTGGCTTGAGAAGGTTTCGTTTCTGGGTCATGTTATTTCGAAAGACGGTATTTCGGTGGATCCTTCAAAGATTGAAGCTATAGTGGATTGGAAGAGACCCGAATCAGTGACAGAGATTAGGAGCTTTCTTGGTTTAGCCGGGTATTACCGAAGGTTTATTGAAGGGTTTTCGAGGATTGCTACTCCGATGACTCAGTTGACCCGGAAGAATGTTCCGTTTGTGTGGGCTGAGAAATGTGACAAGAGCTTCGAGGAATTGAAGAAGAGGTTGACTACCGCACCGATCTTGACTTTGCCGAATGGGAGCGATGGCCTAGTGATTTACAGTGATGCTTCGAAAGAGGGTTTGCGTTGTGTGTTGATGCAGAATGGGAAAGTAATTGCTTATTCTTCGAGGAAGTTGACCCCTAGCGAACAGAATTACCCGACACATGATATGAATTGGCCGCGATAGTCTTTGCGTTGCACAAGTGGAAGCACTACCTTTATGGAGCGAAGTTTGAGATTTTTTACGGATCACAAGAGTTTGAAGTACCTTTTCTCCCAGAAAGAGTTGAATAACCGACAGCGCCAATGGATGGAATTGTTGAAGGATTACGACTGTGCGATTTCTTATCATCCGGGGAAGGCGAATGTGGTAGCCAATGCGATTAGTAGAAAGTCTTATGTGGCTTCGATGATGGTTCGTGAATGGAAAATGCTTGAGGATGTTCGAGATTGGTCTCCCCGTGAATCGAGACATGGGGCTATTTTTGCGAATATTAGGGTATCTCTGACCCTAATTCAAAGGATAAAGGAAGCTCAGAAAGAAGATCCCGAGTTGGTGAAGATAATGGATAAATTGAAGGAAAAGAATTTCGAGGATTTTTCATTGAGCTCGAGTGGAGTTTTGACTTTCCGTGGTCGTTTGTGCGTGCCCGATGTTGGTGGAATAAAGAGACAAGTTTTAGATGAGGGTCACAAATCGAGGTATACTATTCATCCGGGTAGTACGAAGATGTATCAGGATTTGAAGCAACAATTTTGGTGGATTAATATGAAGAGGGAAATAGCGGAGTATATTTCGAAGTGTTTAACTTGTCAGCAGGTCAAAGCCGAGCATCAGAGACCCGCGGGACTACTTCAGCCGTTAGAGATTCCCGAGTGGAAATGGGAGCATGTGACTATGGATTTCGTTACGGGACTGCCTCGTACCCGTAGGAAGTATGACAGTGTTTGGGTAATAGTGGATAGATTGACCAAGAGTGCCCATTTCTTGCCTATTGACATCAGATATTCGATGGAGAAGCTTGCGACCCTTTATATCGACGAGATTGTGAGATTGCATGGGGTTCCGGTTAGCATTGTGTCAGATCGAGACCCGAGGTTTACTTCTAGGTTTTGGAAGGCGTTTCAGGAAGCTTTGGTTACAGATTTGCGTTCAGTACTGCTTTTCATCCTTAGACAGACGGTCAATCCGAGAGGACTATTCAGATTTTGGAGGATATGTTGCGAGCTTGTGCGATAGACTTTTCTGATTCTTGGGATTCGCACCTACCGTTAGTGGAATTCTCTTACAACAACAGTTATCAGGCTAGTATCGAGATGGCGCCGTTTGAGGCCTTGTATGGAAGGAAGTGTAGATCGCCTATTTGTTGGGATGAGGTTGGTGAAGCGAAGATCGTGGGTATTGATTTTGCTTCAGGATTCGGTTGAGAAAGTGAGAGTTATCCGGGATAGATTGAAAACAGCCCAGAGTCGACATAAGAGCTACGCAGACAACCGAAGGCGAGATCTTAGTTTTCAGGTTGGTGATTTGGTATTCTTGAAAGTGTCTCCGAAGGTGGGTATTCGTAGATTTGGGAAGAAAGGTAAATTGGCTCCGAGGTTTATTGGCCCGTTTGAGATTTTGGGAAAGGTTGGACTTCTAGCGTATCGTCTTGCGTTACCGTCATCCTTGGACCGGTTGCACAACGTTTTCCACGTTTCTATGCTTCGGAAGTATGTTCATGATCCGTCTCACGTGTTACCGAGGATACCGGAGGATATTGAGCCCGATTTGACTTATGAGGAACGACCGGTTCGGATCTTAGATTCCAAAGTTCAAGAGTTGAGGAACAAGAGCATTGCGTTGGTTCGAGTTCTTTGGAGGAATCATGACATCGAGGAGTCGACGTGGGAGCTCCGTGATGAAATCGAGAGGAAATTTCCTTGGCTTTTTGTTTAAGGTGAGTCTCGTTAAAATTCGGGTCGAATTTTCTTTAAGGGGGAGTGAATGTCACGACCCGAAATATAGGCTCTATTTTATTAGTAATTAAATAATTATTATTTATTTATTTGCTTGTTTATTTATTTAAATTATTATTTATTTAAATAATTATGTGTGCAATTTATGTGTTATAATAATTGCCTAGCATTTTGTTTGGGTCATTTGGGCTAGTGTGGAAGTGTTAAGTCTTATTAGTTAGTAGGGAGTGTAAGTATTTGTGTGTAGTGTGAGAGAGGGGGCTTAAGTGTAAGTTTTTGAATAATTCTTCATCTACTCCCTCCCTACTCCCCTCTCCTCCCTCACTCTCCCCTCTCTTTCCAGCCATCTCCCTCTCTCTCTAGCACATTGGTAAGTTTTCTTCCTCTTCCTTCTCCCTTCATTTTCTCCATCTTCCTCTCATTATTATTCATTTCTTAAAACGTGAACATTGTTTAGATCGTCGATAGGATCGCGTAGAATCAAAAAGATTTGAAATCCATCAACTTTGAGATTTATCAAGTAAGTTACTTTTCCCCCATTTAATGCTAAAATGTTCATATCATGTTTATATGATGTTTGATGTGTTATATTTAAAGTTTGGATGAGTTTAGAATTTATTTGGAATTTATTTGAGTTTTTGGTTAAAAATGGTGAATTGATGAATGTTGGATTTGATTCTTGATTTTGGGTTGTTAAATGTTGTTGTATGAGTCTTTTCGACTTACTAGTTGTGTTGGTACATTAGTATACTAGTTGGAAGGTTGGATTTTGGGTGAATGTGTTTTGGGTTTGAAAATGGAAGAACCCATGTTGTTCTTCCCGATTTCTGGCAATTCCAGAGTATTGGGCGACCGCACAAAATTGTCTGGGCGACCGCGCATCTTTCTGAAAGCTTTTGGTCGTGTTTGAGGGTCTTTTGGGCGACCGCACATACCACTTTGGGCGGCCGCACAGTCCTCTGAAAAGTTACATTTGTTAATTTTGTGTGATTGAAGAATGCGTTTTGATCCAAATCTTGGGTGTCCTTCTAGTTGACCTTAGTGAACATTATAGTACACTATAGTGATAGAATTGAGTCCTTTGTGACTAAGTTTGTGTTGGAAATTAATTAAGTGATAATTGAGATTGTTGGAACACTTTATTGATTGGGTTTGATTCTTTTGTGAATAAATACGATATGGAATGTGATTAAGTATCATTTTAAGAATGTGGTTCATCTTTGATGTGCGGTTTGTTTTGGTTTACCTTTGTGGTGATTAAATTGGATTGGTTCCCTACTTTGGAACCTTAAGTTGTTCATTCATGCTAATTTATTATTACTTAGCATTTATTTGGAAGCCCAGCTGGCATATTTGTTGCATCGGGCGATGGGAAGGATTATAATGGCAAAGCCAAGTCCATTATAATGTTGACCATTGTTTTGCCCTTACTATACCCTTTTCCAGATTGGCCTTGGAAAAGTCAAGTTAGCGTTCCTTTGTGAATGTATCTAGCTAGCGGGCATGACTTGTGTCATGGTCCTTGTCCTTTGTGACACTTTTATGGTTATTGGTTCCGGTACCGGGGTTTTCTCTTCGGCTTTCATGCTATTATGAAGATGATGATTTGTTGATTATTGAAGCTGCGCAGCGATCCTTTATTTGGATGTTCCGGTTTGGAAAACCTTGGCTATATCCTTTGTTATGTGTTTATTTCCGCTGCCATCTGATATATGATAATTGCTATGTGCTATGTGATAATTATTATTGTTTATTGCTTATTGCTTATTGCATCATAGCATGTCATGTAGTTGCATTAGTAACTTATTGAGATTTATCTCACCCCCTTTTCTTTTATCTTTGTTTTTCCTTAACCCCCCCCAGGTGCTAAGGATTAGTCTCGCTGATCACGAGAAAGTGGACGTCGAGTGTGGATCCATTCTTTTGGGGAAGGTTGTTATAGGTTGGTTTACATTATGTAAATGTGTAACCATTTTGGGATAGTTGTACCAAACATTGACGTCATTAAGAATTGTATATTGTATTTTGATGGGCATAAACTTGTGGAAGTTTATGATAGTTGTAATTGGTTTTTATCAAACTTGGTTTTGTAAAACTTTGGATCATCACCTTTTGGTATTAAATGGAATTTTTAACTTCGGAATTTCACAGTTTTGGTTTTAGAGTCGACGTCCAGCTCGCGGTCTCGGGCCCGCGGGGTCCGGGGTCGCGACAGTTGCGCAGAAGTGTGGATCTTGACCTATGATGAACATTTTATCAAGCAGACACAAGATTATTAGTATTACCAAATCATATGGACAGGTTAGCTAAGTTCAAGCATACCCATTTCTCCTCTCAAGAATACAAATCTCTTTGCGTCAAGAGCCTTTGTAAGGATATCAGCAATTTGATTGTCTGTGCCCACGTACTCTAAATGAATGTTTCCTTTTTCCACGTGGTCCTTGAGAAAGTGATATTTGATGTTGATGTGCTTTGTCTTTGAATGCATGACAGGATTGTTGGAGATAGCTATGGTGGACATATTATCGCAGAATATTGGGCAGTTTGCTTCATGAATTCCATAGTCCACTAATTGTTGCTTCATCCATAGGATTTGGCAGCAGCAGCTTCCAGCAGCAATGTATTCAGCTTCTGTAGTGGAGATGGACACAGCAGCTTGCTTCTTGCTCGCCCACGCAACAAGTCGATTTCCAAGGAAATGAGAAGTTCCACTTGTGCTCTTCCTGTCAATTGTGCATGCTGCGTAATCTGCATCTGAATAACCTAGCAAATCGAAATTCGAATCTTTGGTGTACCAAAGTCCAAGGTTAACAGTTCCAGAAAGATAACGAATAATGTGTTTAACAGCAGTTAAGTGCACTTCTCTAGGGTCCGCTTGATAGCGTGCACAGACACAAACACTAAACATAATATCTGGCCTACTTGCAGTAAGATAAAGGAGAGAGCCAATCATACCTCGATATAAAGTTTGATCAACTTTCTTACCTTTCAAGTCTTTGTCAAGTTTGTTGCCCGTGGCCATTGGAGTGTCGTATGCTTTAGCATTCTCAAGTCCAAATTTCTTGATTAAGTCCCTTGTGTACTTGGCTTGATTTATGAAGATGCCATCACTCAATTGCTTGATTTGAAGCCTGAGGAAGAATGTGAGTTCTCCCATCATGCTCATTTCAAACTTGCTTTTCATGAGCTTCTCAAAGCGCTTACAAAGTAACTCATTAGTAGAACCAAATATAATATCATTGACATAAATTTGAACAAGCAAAGAGTGATCATTATACTTAGCAATAAAGAGAGTTGTATCGATTTTGCCGCGCTTGAAGCCTTTCTCTAGTAGGAATTTGGATTGCGTATCGTTCCATGCTCTTGGAGCTTGCTTAAGTCCATACAAAGATTTTTGAAGCTTGAAGACGTGATTTGGAAATCTGCTATCTTCAAATCCAGGTGGTTGTGCTACGTAGACCGTCTCTTGGAGTTCACCGTTGAGAAATGCGCTCTTCACATCCATTTGATAAAGCTTGAATTTCTTGTGAGAGGGATAAGCTAAGAAAATTCTTATAGCTTCAAGTCTTGCTACAGGCGCAAATGTTTCATCGTAGTCGATTCCTTCCTCTTGCCTATAGCCTTGCGCCACCAACCTTGCTTTGTTTCTTGTGATACTTCCATTCTCATCCATCTTGTTTCTGAATACCCATTTTGTACCAATAACTCCTTGGTCATGAGGTCTGGGTACTAAGGTCCAAACCTTGCAGCGCTCAAATTGGTTAAGCTCTTCTTGCATAGCAGTAACCCAGCTTGAATCTTGGAGCGCCTCGTCAATCTTCTTTGGTTCGATTTGAGAAATAAAGGAGTGATATTCATCATCAAAGTTTGATGCTCTCCTAGTACGAACCCCTACATTGAGATCACCAATGATGTTTGAAGTTGGATGATCTCTAACTTCACGAACCTCGGGAGGTAAGTTAGGTTGAGTGGTAGGAATACGAAGATCTTCAATGGGTACTTCATTTGTTCCAGCATCAAGGTCATCAAAAGTGATTTGCTGAAGTGGAGAAACATCATGCGCAGGCGGAGGAGTTTGCGCATCAGGAGTAGTTACTTCTGGCGCAGCATCGGGTGTATGCGCATGCGATGGACTTGCTTGATTCTGGTTTTGATCTTCTTAATTAACATTCTGCGCAGGTACAGTTTGAGGCTGCGTACCTGTCTCAACATTCTCAGCAGAATCATCAGAATCATTTGGAGCCAAATGTGGCTCAAGGAGAGAATGTTCATCAAAAGTAACATGTACAGATTCTACAATTACTAGAGTAGTTCTATTAAAAACACGAAAAGCTTTAGAATGTTTGGCATACCCAACGAAAATACCTTCATCTGCTTTGGCGTCGAATTTACCTCTATGATCTTTGCCATTGTAGAGGATATAGCACTTGCAGCCAAAAATCTTGAAGAAAGCAATGTTGGGCGCTCTTCCTCTCCATAGCTCATATGGAGTCTTGTTGTAGGCTTTGTTGATGAGGGATCTATTCTGAGTAAAGCAAGCAGTGTTGACAGCTTCTCCCCAGAAGTACTTTGGAAGCTTAGCTTCTGCTATCATTGTTTTTCCAGCCTCAATCAACGTGCGATTCTTTCTTTTCACAACGCCATTTTGTTGAGGAACTCCAGCAGCAGAGAAATTGTGATCAATTCCATGGTCATCGCACATCGAGCAACACCGTTATTCTTGAATTCAGTTCCATTGTCTGATCTAACGCTCACGATGTCGTCTTCCTTTTGAGTTTGGAGCTTTCGAAATAGTGCAGTCAAGATATCATAGCAGTCATCTTTGGATATCATCATTTCGACCCATGTGTATCTTGAGTAGTCATCCACCACGACTAAAGTATATTTGTTTCCTCCAATGCTTGCAGTGGTGACCGGTCCAATCAAGTCCATGTGAAGCAGTTGTAAACATTTGGAAGTTGAGGAGGCAATCTTGCTGGAGAAAGACTGCTTAGGTTGTTTACCGAGCTGGCATGCTGCGCATTTTCTGTCATGATGGTCAGCTACTTTGGGAAGACCTTTGACAAGATTTTCCCTTCCTAGCTTAGCCAAATACTTTAAGTTCAAATGACTTAAGCGCTTATGCCATAGCCAGCTGCTTTCACTTACATTCTTTGCTACAAAACAGAGATTAGTGATAGAATCTATAGCAGTAAGATCAATAATGTAAACATTAGTCTTACGAGTCCCTGTGAGCAAAGTTAGTCCGGATATGCCATCTTTGATGTAGCAGTGTGTTGCAGTGAAGTAACATTCCAACCCTTTATCGCAAAATTGTGATATGGAGAGCAGGTTGTGCTTGAGACCTTCTACGAGCACAACTTTCTCAATGCACACTTTATCTTTTCTGATTCTTCCATATCCAACTATGTGCCCTTTGTTGTTATCTCCAAAAGTTACAGAGGGACCTCTTCCTTCATGCACATCTTCAAGAGCGGTGACATCTCCAGTCATGTGTCTAGAGCATCCACTGTCGATGTACCATATATGCGCTTTAGCTTGTGAAGAGTGCGCAGTGAAGCAGGAGACCTGAAAGATAGACATTAAGAACGCAGGTCCCCTTTATTCTTGGGTCCTAGAGTTAGCAACTTTTGACAACCCACTCCTGTCTGACCTTAGGATTTTTACGTCCCTTGGCATTAGGAGCAAATCGCAAAAGGCATTCTGCAGCCTTGTGACCTAAACCATCACACACAACACAATGATGAAAGCCACTTATAGATTGGGTTTTTACAAACTCTTTACTTTTCTTTGGCGCAGCATTCTTTACTGGAGTAGATGAACTTGCTTTGACAAATATCATTTTCTGAGGTTTGGGTGCGCTTTTCTTAAGAATGCGCATCTGGCGTTGGGGCGCATGGCTTTCATGCGCATGTCCCTTTTGTGCAGATTTGACATTTGAAGTTGAGGCGCAACCATAGTCAGAATATGAGTTGTCATGCACAGGTTCAACTTTAGCCTTACCCTTGGTTTTTCCAGTTTGCTTCTTTGGGTAGACATAATGGAAATTTTTTCTCTGGACTTTCTCCTGTCCTTTACCCATTGAAGCGGAGTGCTTTGCTTTAGGAATTTCAATAGTTTGCTGTGGTGTAAATTCCTTTTCCTTTTCAGAGCAAACTGCGCATTTAAAGTTATCACTAGTTGAGAACCCCAAGCCTTCCTTGTCTCCACTAGCTTTTTGGGATTCTAGAATTTGGTCCATAGTGACACGAGATTTGGTCCATTCATCAGTGATCTTTGTGAGATCAGCTATTTGAGCAGCCAATTCTTCGTTTCTTACTTTAAAAAGCTCATTTTGATCTGTGAGAAAACGGTTCTTTTCAGTAAGAGGAGTCATGCTCTTAATCTGCTCCTTAAGGAGGGTGATCTCAGATTTTAAAAGAGTTTTCTCCGTCTTAAGCTGTGAAATTTCTCCAATTGATAAGTCCACTGCTTGTTTCATAGAATTAAATTTCTTGATTACCTTTTCAGCTTGCTGAAAAATAGACTCGCGCTCAGCAGTAGAGTCATTCTTTTCTATTACAATTTCAGCAGGAATTTCAAGTTATTCTTTGCGCGGAGGCGCATCTACAAATTTCTTTGATAGGTCTGCTCTGGCAAACAAGTACTTGCCATTATGTCTGCTTGGAGTCAGATGTCCCATTTCCACCAGTTCTGTGATAGTGGGACCTTTCTTCTTTGTCCTTGGCGCAGCCTTTGTGTCCGCATCGGGATCATTGTCTGAATCGCTATCAGTATCAGCATTGGCCATCAAGCAGAGCAGTCCATCCTCAGAGTCATCATCATCACTGTCTTCAGTGTCCGTCTCTATCCAAGTCTTCAGTTCCTTTTCTGCGCAATCTTCTTCAGCAATCATTCCGCGCTGCCTTGATGATCTCTGCGCAGTATTCCTCTTCATGTATTCAAATTTTGGAGTAGGACATTTTGAAGCAAAATGACCGGGCTTTCTGCAGTTGTAGCAGACCAACTCTTCATCTTTCTTTGAGTCTCTGCCACGAGAGAATTTAGCAGGTGGTTTGCTAGAGGATCCAGGTTTAGAGAATTTCCTAATTTTTGGAATCGCTTAACGAACATAGCGAAATCATCATCATCCATTTCAAGTAAAGAGGAAGTAGAGACTTTGTCTGAGGTTTGAGTAGGCGCAGGTTCCTTTTGCGCAACATAGGAAACAAGCTTTCCTTTGCCTTCAGTTTCGTCGATTCGATCAAGCTTTAGCTCATACACTTTTAAGTTAGCGTATAAGCTGCGCAGAGGCCAAGTATCTAGAAATCCAGAATCTTCCAGATGACTTGCTTTGTGCACATATCTGGAACCTAGCGCATCTAAGAATTGAGAATTGACTTCTTTATTAGTGAAAGTAGTTCCAAGAGATTTACAAGAGTTTACAACAGCACAGAAGCGATCATATGTTTGTCTCAAGGTTTCACCATCTTTTCTCATGAAGCAGTTGAATTTTCTTTGCACCACAAATCTTTTGTTTTCCTTGCTTACTTTGTCTCCATTCACATATCCTTCAATAGCATCCCATAGTTCCTTTGCAGTTCCACCGCTCACAATTTGATTGTGCGTGGAGAGGTCTAGAGTGCTAAGAATGATGTTCCTTGCTCTTCCATCATAGCCAACCCATTTCTTTTCTTCATTAGTCCATTCCTCCTTGTTCTTCTTGGTGGTAGGATTTTCCTTATTTGTAGCAGCATCAGAATTAGCCTTCATTGGAATGTAGGGTCCTTCAAGAACGATGTTGTGGAGGATCTCGTCGATAGAAGAAAAATGAGTAAGCATGCAGTGCTTCCAGATTTCGAAGTGATCTTCATTCAGCACTGGAACATGTGAATAGTTAGCCATTGCCCAAGATTTTGAAGCCATCTTGAATCGGTACCCAAGCTGTTAAGCTTGAAAAACAAAACAAGTTTTATGAAGGTGTTTGCTCTGATACCACTTGTTGGTCCCAAAGGGGCAACAAGGGTATGAAAAATGCTAGAGGGGGGGGGGGGTGAATAGCGTTTTAAAATTCTTTCAAACCCTTTTGCAAATCAATGGCTTATGCGCACAGTTCTCAAATAAGCTAAGTATAGCGCGCAGTGAGAGTGTGAAATGCACAGCGGAAGTTTTAAGCAGCACCTGCGCAGGAAAAAGCTGTGCAAGGATAAACGCACGCGCTAAGTTTTGGCTTAAAGAGTTCGATAAAATGTTCTAAGGCAATATGTCGCGACCCCGAACCCGCGGGTCCGGAATACGCGAGCTGGACGTCGACTTAAAACCAAAACTCTAAAATATAGAAGTTAAAAATTCCATTTTGAACCAAAAGATGATAACACAAGGTTTTACAAATCCAAGTTTAAATAAACAAAGTACATCTAACATAAGCTCCACAGCTTATACCCAAAAGAATAAAATATACAATTCTTAATGACGTCAATAATGGTAAAACTATCCCCAAAAGGTTATACATTTAAATAATGTAAACCGATCCATAACAACCTGCCCCAAAATCTCAATCCTCTCGACGTCCTCCTCGATCCGCGAATCCTAATCCTTTTCCTCCTGGGGGGGGTTAAGGAAAAACAAAGATGGAAATAAACGGGTGAGATAAAATCTCAGTAAGTTACTAATGCAACTACATGACATGCTATAATGCAATAAGCAATAAACAATGATAAATATCACATAGCATGTAACAATTAACAGTCAACAGATAACAGTGGAAAGTAAACACATAACAAAGGATATTAGCCAAGGTTTCCCAACTGAAAGAACCAAATAAAGGTCGCTGCGCAGCTTCAATAACCAACAATTCATCATCTTCATAATAGCATGAAAGCTGAAGAGGAATCCCCAGTCAGAAGCGACCAATCAACCCATCAATCAAACAAACCATCTTCATAGTAGCATAAAAGCTGAAGAGAAACCTGGTACCGGAACCAATAACAATGATAAAGTGCCACAAGGGGCGGGAGCCATGCCACAAAGTCATGCTCCAAAACGATTAGCTAGAATACCCACAACGGAGCTAGCTCATCCCAACCAAGGCCAATCTGGATGAGGACAGAAGGACCAATGGGCGATGCTATACTGGACTTGGCTCGTGCCATTATAGCATTATCCATTGCCTGACTCGATACACAATTAACCAGCTGGACTTTCAATAATGCTAAGTAATAAAATACTAACACGGTAAACAACTAAGGATTCCAAAGTAGGGAACCATACCAAATAATCACCATAAAGATGCAACGGGTACTTATGAAGAGTTTAACAACAACGATAACAAGAGTTTCTCATGAAGAGCACAACAACGATAACGGAATTTCTCATAAAGAGCACAACAACATTGATCATTAAAAGAAGATGATTCCAAGACCAGGCACGTATCAAATACATCCTAAATATGATACCCACAAGTAAATCATAAAGAGCACAACCCAAACGGTCGCTCACAAATGGCACAATGACTTTTACCAAAATGACCCTAAACATTTACTCATAAAGATATAGTAGGACTATGAACTCAACCATCTCATCACACCTGGAATTTCAAAGTAGGAAATCAGAATGAATACACCTTAAGGTTAATCAAACCGTAAGTACACAATCGCCAATTCACGCTTTACCTCCGCCCATAATGAACCAATTCTAAACACCCCAAACGAATCCAAAAGGTTACCCTTATTAGAACATGATCACGACCGGACTAAACCCTATACTTTAGTGTTCCAAAACAACCCTCTAGGTACTATAGGATATCACCTAAAACCTAGACCAAGTCTTATTCTAAAATCAATCCGATCAGTAAAATAACTTTCAATTAAAGGGTCTCAAGGTATGAAGTCCTCACTTATATCACAAAATGATCATAACAACTCAATAAAGTCACTCAATTGGATTTACAAAACTTGTTCACAATGGATCGATACAACTCCTCTTAACCTCAAACACCCAATAAAATCCCGAAGTATAAAACTTATAACTCAACTATAAAACCTATACCGTCTTGTATTACTCGAAGAGAGCTTCGAAACTATAGTTTACACGCCTAAAACGGAGTCCGGATGAGAAAGTTATGGCCTCCGGAAGATCGAACGAAAAACGGACAAACTGGAAAAAGAGGGATGCGCGCGCCTCCATAAAAAGGGATGCGCGCGCCTCCCTAGATCAGAAGGCTGCGTTTTCGAAGCAGAAAAGGGTGCGCACGCCTCCCAAAACATGGTGCGCGCGCCTCCTTGCCCGGAGGGACGAAATCCGGCCAAATTCTGGGTTTCTACCTTTTTTCTTACCCATTTCACATAACAATCAAAATCAAACATAATCAACCTTCCACCAAGCATAAAGATGAACCCAAAACAACTTATAACTATAACGGGGACTCAAATAATACCATTCATCAACCAAGATCAAGATTCAAACCCAACATTCCTAAAATCACCATTTTTTGACCAAAACTCCAAATAAATTCCAAATAAACTCCAAACTCAACCAAACTTCAAATATAACACATCAAGCATAATATAAACATGATATGAACATTTTAGCATAAAAATGGGGAAAAAGAAACTTACTTGAATTTTCTCAAAGTTGCCGGAACTCGAATATTTTTAGCCCTCTACGATCCTAACGACGATCTAAACAAGTTTCATGTTTTAAGAAATGAGAGATTACAAGAGGAAGATGAAGAAAATGTAGAGAGAAGGTAGAGAGAAAACTTACCTTTTTCACCCATGGAAGAGAGAGAGGGAGATGGCTGGGAATGGGGGAAGAGTGAGGGAGAAGAGAGGGAGTAGGGGGGGTTATTTTGAAATGTTACAATTAGGGCCCCTCCCCTACACTACCCAATATAACAGCTCCCCACTAATAATTAAGACCCAACAATACTACACTAGCACAAATGACCCAAATAAAATGCTAGGCATAATTATTATGAAACATAAAATGCACACATAAATATTTAAATAAATAATAATTTAAATAAATAAATAAGCAAATAAATACATAATAATTATTTATTACTAATAAAATAGAGCCTAGATTTCGGGTCGTGACATTCACTTCCCCTTAAAGAAAATTCGACCCGAATTTTAACGAGACTTACCCGAAAGACCAAATAGCTACGGATACGATAGTTCCGCCATATCTCAAATTCCTCAATTGTCCAATCTAACCCACTACAAGGTAACCTTAAATAATGCTTACGATAACACCACCTCTCGAACCGAATCATTCCATTATTAACTTCATTACTAATCAAAATCCGTACTCAAAATCGAAGAATTCAAATTATTTCCACACATAATTCTCGAGGTATCTCAAACTCGCCTTATTCATAACCTTAACTACACCGCAAAGGTACTTCCATTTGTTAATCGCATACTTAGTATTATTCCCCAGAAATTCAAAACATTACCATCTCGAGCTAAATTAGCTTTTAAAATATGAGAGGCTAAAGAAATTTTCCATCCTCATAATATTCACCAAAGGCTATATTCCCAAGGATTCCCATTATAGTGCTCTCGCTCTAGGTAGCACCTTAAACTAGAGGTGTAATATAAACCCAAAATTTTAATACAAAATGTGCACTTAAATCTACGCCATAACATCATCATCATAACACTCCAATCCTTGAAAGTCTAAAATAATTACGAATACTAAGTAGTCCGAAAATGATCTAATTTTATCTTCACGTATTTCCTCTAACTCCCTTTTTAGTTAATAATCTGTGTTCATATACCCAAGGAAATCACCAAATCTCAAATCCTCAATAGCTAAGCCACGTTAGTCTTTCACGCATACATTTATTAACCTAATGATACTTAGGCTCAATAGTACTACCATCATAATAAACCAATTAGCTAGCAACGTTCCAACTGACCCAATACCAAATCATGATATTCCTTAATTATGCCCAAGTATTGATACTCCACTTCCTTCACATACCTTGATCCAATTCGGGAAACGCCACCAAGAAGTGATTTAAAACCATAGAACCACTATTTAACCAAAATTTCAAAATGCCTTTAACATAAATCGAGAAATTATTACTCTCCCAAAATGTACTTAGTCCTTTCTAACTTAACACGCTTACCACCATTAATGATCATAACTCCTACAACAAACTCATCATCCATAACAAATCGTACACCTCTCCATACTATCCATTCCGATGCATTCACGGAGATGTACTAAAAGTGACCAAAATTTTCCTTAAGATATCCTCATTGAATCCTCAACTCCTATAACCCAACCGATACAATATGGATATTGATCTAAATATTAGCATTACAACCTTGTACCACAACAACCCAATTTAACCCAGCTCCTCCCCAAACACTAGGTACTATTCAGAAGAAAATGAAAATCTTACGAATGATAAATACACCCAACAAATTGACCGAAACTAAATACTCGGATTTCAATTAAGAAGAGATAGGTATAACTCTACCCAAAGGAACGGTCTCAAACAGTTTTAAGAAATTAGGAATGGAGAATATAACAATCCCCCTACAACAATAGACTAAAGCAATAGTAATATCAAATCTTGCAATAGCAATATGGCTAATTTAGCAGGTGAGACATAACCATACTTAAGCACATCATAAGCACATAAGACTTCATCAGATACCCTAAACTCCTCCATAGGAATAGACACCTACTACACATAAGTCAAAGACTCAGAAGAAATAAATGCAAACTAAATGCACAGAACACATAAATGCGATGATCCTAAAATGCACGCGCTCGCTCTAACGACGCAAAATAATACCTCCTGGAATTTATCCGTTACCTGGTGAGTGCTGATTGGTCGCAATTACTCTGCCCTATACCTTAGGGTTCCCCGAAGCATCTCTCTTCTGACCCGGTGAAGTACTGGTTCCTGTTCCTGATGATTGAACCTTAAACCTCGGACAGTCTTTTATGAAGTGACCCAGTTGAGCACAATTGATACATTTTCCTTGTTTCTTCCAACACTTATCCTCCAAATGGCCTTCCCTCTGACAGTAAGTGCAAAGCCACCTACCTTGTTTCCCTTGTTTCCCGGAGTAGTACCCGGATTCCCTAGCGCGGTTGTTCCTTAAACTGAGATGGTGCTCCCAAATTACTCGGTTATCTGTACGGTGATGTGGTTGAGATTTAGCATGGCTTACTTGTTTACCCGCATTTGCAACTCGGTCTTCCTCTTATGCTCCCCAATATCTTGCTCGATCAAGTATGCCCGGTCTACCGCATCCTGAAATGTCAAAATCCTCTGGGCTATAAGCTGAGTCCAATAGAAGTCTTCAAACCCCGGATGAATCTCATAGCTTTCTGCTCCTCGGTCTGCATAAGATAGTCACAATACCGGGCTAATTCTGTGAACTTAGCCGAGTACTGAGCTATAGACAACAAACCTTGCTCCAGGTTGAGCAGCTCGATCTCCTTTCGGTTTTGATCCACTACCGGAATGAAATGCTCCTTGAACTTTCGCACAAACAATTCCCAGGCATACACTGTGTGAGTATCATCCCAACTCGCTTTAACACCCTTCCACCAATGCTCGGCGGCACCCACAAGTTTATAAGCCGCAAACCGGACCTTGTCTTCATCGGTGCAACCAAAGACATCATAAATTTTCTCCATCGACTCAATCCATAGCTCGGCCTTCCTTACATCGGGTTCCCAATTGAACTCAACCGGTTTCAATTTCAGAAATTGTTCCAATCTGTAGCGGGGTGGTGGTGCTTGTTCTACCCTCGGACCTTGATCATGTATGGCCTTTATGGCCGCCTCAAACATGCCCTGAAACATTGCACGGGCTTCATCCCTTGTTTCATTCTGATTTGCATTACCGGTATTACTTTCACCACTTCTCCTTCGAGACATTTCAAACAAGTACCTGCATAAAACAACAATTGTTACTCACTCCGAACACACTACCCTCCTAGGTCATACTAACCCACCTATACTTATACATAGATCTAAACCATAGCTCTGATACCAACTGTCCCGACCCCGAACCCGCGGGTCCGGAATACGCGAGCTGGACGTCGACTTAAAACCAAAACTCTAAAATATAGAAGTTAAAAATTCCATTTTGAACCAAAAGATGATAACACAAGGTTTTACAAATCCAAGTTTAAATCAACAAAGTACATCTAACATAAGCTCCACAGCTTATACCCAAAGAATAAAATATACAATTCTTAATGACGTCAATAATGGTAAAACTATCCCCAAAAGGTTATACATTTAAATAATGTAAACCGATCCATAACAACCTGCCCCAAAATCTCAATCCTCTCGACATCCTCCTCGATCCGCGAATCCTAATCCTTTTCCTCCTGGGGGGGGTTAAGGAAAAACAAAGATGGAAATAAACGGGGTGAGATAAAATCTCAGTAAGTTACTAATGCAACTACATGACATGCTATAATGCAATAAGCAATAAACAATGATAAATATCACATAGCATGTAACAATTAACAGTCAACAGATAACAGTGGAAAGTAAACACATAACAAAGGATATTAGCCAAGGTTTCCCAACTGAAAGAACCAAATAAAGGTCACTGCGTAGCTTCAATAACCAACAATTCATCATCTTCATAATAGCATGAAAGCTGAAGAGGAATCCCCAGTCAGAAGCGACCAATCAACCCATCAATCAAACAAACCATCTTCATAGTAGCATAAAAGCTGAAGAGAAACCCGGTACCGGAACCAATAACAATGATAAAGTGCCACAAGGGGCGGGAGCCATGCCACAAAGTCATGCTCCAAAACGATTAGCTAGAATACCCACAACGGAGCTAGCTCATCCCAACCAAGGCCAATCTGGATGAGGACAGAAGGACCAATGGGCGATGCTATACTGGACTTGGCTCGTGCCATTATAGCATTATCCATTGCCTGACTCGATACACAATTAACCAGCTGGACTTTCAATAATGCTAAGTAATAAAATACTAACACGGTAAACAACTAAGGATTCCAAAGTAGGGAACCATACCAAATAATCACCATAAAGATGCAACGGGTACTTATGAAGAGTTTAACAACAACGATAACAAGAGTTTCTCATGAAGAGCACAACAACGATAAACGGAATTTCTCATAAAGAGCACAACAACATTGATCATTAAAGAAGATGATTCCAAGACCAGGCACGTATCAAATACATCCTAAATATGATACCCACAAGTAAATCATAAAGAGCACAACCCAAACGGTCGCTCACAAATGGCACAATGACTTTTACCAAAATGACCCTAAACATTTACTCATAAAGATATAGTAGGACTATGAACTCAACCATCTCATCACACCTGGAATTTCAAAGTAGGAAATCAGAATGAATACACCTTAAGGTTAATCAAACCGTAAGTACCCAATCGCCAATTCACGCTTTACCTCCGCCCATAATGAACCAATTCTAAACACCCCAAACGAATCCAAAGGTTACCCTTATTAGAACATGATCACGACCGGACTAAACCCTATACTTTAGTGTTCCAAAACAACCCTCTAGGTACTATAGGATATCACCTAAACCTAGACCAAGTCTTATTCTAAAATCAATCCGATCAGTAAAATAACTTTCAATTAAAGGGTCTCAAAGGTATGAAGTCCTCACTTATATCACAAAATGATCATAACAACTCAATAAAGTCACTCAATTGGATTTACAAAACTTGTTCACAATGGATCGATACAACTCCTCTTAACCTCAAACACCCAATAAAATCCGAAGTATAAAACTTATAACTCAACTATAAACCTATACGTCTTGTATTACTCGAAGAGAGCTTCGAAACTATAGTTTACACGCCTAAAACGGAGTCCGGATGAGAAAGTTATGGCCTCCGGAAGATCGAACGAAAAACGGACAAACTGGAAAAGAGGGATGCGCGCGCCTCCATAAAAAGGGATGCGCGCGCCTCCCTAGATCAGAAGGCTGCGTTTCGAAGCAGAAAAGGGTGCGCACGCCTCCCAAAACATGGTGCGCGCGCCTCCTTGCCCGGAGGGACGAAATCCGGCCAAATTCTGGGTTTCTACCTTTTTTCTTACCCATTTCACATAACAATCAAAATCAAACATAATCAACTTCCACCAAGCATAAAGATGAACCCAAAACAACTTATAACTATAACGGGGACTCAAATAATACCATTCATCAACCAAGATCAAGATTCAAACCCAACATTCCTAAAATCACCATTTTTTTGACCAAAACTCCAAATAAATTCCAAATAAACTCCAAACTCAACCAAACTTCAAATATAACACATCAAGCATAATATAAACATGATATGAACATTTTAGCATAAAAATGGGGAAAAGAAACTTACTTGAATTTCTCAAAGTTGCCGGAACTCGAATATTTTTAGCCCTCTACGATCCTAACGACGATCTAAACAGGTTTCATGTTTTAAGAAATGAGAGATTACAAGAGGAAGATGAAGAAAATGTAGAGAGAAGGTAGAGAGAAAACTTACCTTTTTCACCCATGGAAGAGAGAGAGAGGGAGATGGCTGGGAATGGGGGAAGAGTGAGGGAGAAGAGAGGGAGTAGGGGGGGGTTATTTTGAAATGTTACAATTAGGGCCCCTCCCCTACACTACCCAATATAAACAGCTCCCCACTAATAATTAAGACCCAACAATACTACACTAGCACAAATGACCCAAATAAAATGCTAGGCATAATTATTATGAAACATAAAATGCACACATAAATATTTAAATAAATAATAATTTAAATAAATAAATAAGCAAATAAATACATAATAATTATTTATTACTAATAAAATAGAGCCTAGATTTCGGGTCGTGACATTCACTTCCCTTAAAGAAAATTCGACCCGAATTTTAACGAGACTTACCCGAAAGACCAAATAGCTACGGATACGATAGTTCCGCCATATCTCAAATTCCTCAATTGTCCAATCTAACCCACTACAAGGTAACCTTAAATAATGCTTACGATACACCACCTCTCGAACCGAATCATTCCATTATTAACTTCATTACTAATCAAAATCCGTACTCAAAATCGAAGAATTCAAATTATTTCCACACATAATTCTCGAGGTATCTCAAACTCGCCTTATTCATAACCTTAACTACACCGCAAAGGTACTTCCATTTGTAAATCGCATACTTAGTATTATTCCCCAGAAATTCAAAACATTACCATCTCGAGCTAAATTAGCTTTTAAAATATGAGAGGCTAAAGAAATTTTCCATCCTCATAATATTCACCAAAGGCTATATTCCCAAGGATTCCCATTATAGTGCTCTCGCTCTAGGTAGCACCTTAAACTAGAGGTGTAATATAACCCAAATTTTAATACAAAATGTGCACTTAAATCTACGCCATAACATCATCGTCATAACACTCCAATCCTTGAAAGTCTAAAATAATTACGAATACTAAGTAGTCCGAAAATGATCTAAATTTTATCTTCACGGTATTTCCTCTAACTCCCTTTTTAGTTAATAATCTGTGTTCATATACCCAAGGAAATCACCAAATCTCAAATCCTCAATAGCTAAGCCACATTAGTCTTTCACGCATACATTTATTAACCTAATGATACTTAGGCTCAATAGTACTACCATCATAATAAACCAATTAGCTAGCAACGTTCCAACTGACCCAATACCAAATCATGATATTCCTTAATTATGCCCAAGTATTGATACTCCACTTCCTTCACATACCCTTGATCCAATTCGGGAAACGCCACCAAGAAGTGATTTAAAACCATAGAACCACTATTTAACCAAAATTTCAAAATGCCTTTAACATAAATCGAGAAATTATTACTCTCCCAAAATGTACTTAGTCCTTTCTAACTTAACACGCTTACCACCATTAATGATCATAACTCCTACAACAAACTCATCATCCATAACAAATCGTACACCTCTCATACTAATCCATTCCGATGCATTCACGGAGATGTACTAAAGTGACCAAAATTTTCCTTAAGATATCCTCATTGAATCCTCAACTCCTATAACCCAACCGATACAATATGGATATTGATCTAAATATTAGCATTACAACCTTGTACCACAACAACCCAATTTAACCCAAGCTCCTCCCCAAACACTAGGTACTATTCAGAAGAAAATGAAAATCTTACGAATGATAAATACACCCAACAAATTGACCGAAACTAAATACTCGGATTTCAATTAAGAAGAGATAGGTATAACTCTACCCAAAGGAACGGTCTCAAACAGTTTTAAGAAATTAGGAATGGAGAATATAACAATCCCCCTACAACAATAGACTAAAGCAATAGTAATATCAAAATCTTGCAATAGCAATATGGCTAATTTAGCAGGTGAGACATAACCATACTTAAGCACATCATAAGCACATAAGACTTCATCAGATACCCTAAACTCCTCCATAGGAATAGACACCTACTACACATAAGTCAAAGACTCAGAAGAAATAAATGCAACTAAATGCACAGAAACATAAATGCGATGATCCTAAAATGCACGCGCTCGCTCTACGACGCAAAATAATACCTCCTGGAATTTATCCGTTACTGGTGAGTGCTGATTGGTCGCAATTACTCTGCCCTATACCTTAGGGTTCCCCGAAGCATCTCTCTTCTGACCCGGTGAAGTACTGGTTCCTGTTCCTGATGATTGAACCTTAAACCTCGGACAGTCTTTTATGAAGTGACCCAGTTGAGCACAATTGATACATTTTCCTTGTTTCTTCCAACACTTATCCTCCAAATGGCCTTCCCTCTGACAGTAAGTGCAAAGCCACCTACCTTGTTTCCCTTGTTTCCCCGGAGTAGTACCCGGATTCCCTAGCGCGGTTTGTTCCTTAAACTGAGATGGTGCTCCCAAATTACCTCGGTTATCTGTACGGTGATGTGGTTGAGATTTAGCATGGCTTACTTGTTTACCCGCATTTGCAACCTCGGTCTTCCTCTTATGCTCCCCAATATCTTGCTCGATCAAGTATGCCCGGTCTACCGCATCCTGAAATGTCAAAATCCTCTGGGCTATAAGCTGAGTCCAAATAGAAGTCTTCAAACCCCGGATGAATCTCATAGCTTTCTGCTCCTCGGTCTGCATAAGATAGTCACAATACCGGGCTAATTCTGTGAACTTAGCCGAGTACTGAGCTATAGACAACAAACCTTGCTCCAGGTTGAGCAGCTCGATCTCCTTTCGGTTTTGATCCACTACCGGAATGAAATGCTCCTTGAACTTTCGCACAAACAATTCCCAGGCATACACTGTGTGAGTATCATCCCAACTCGCTTTAACACCCTTCCACCAATGCTCGGCGGCACCCACAAGTTTATAAGCCGCAAACCGGACCTTGTCTTCATCGGTGCAACCAAAGACATCATAAATTTTCTCCATCGACTCAATCCATAGCTCGGCCTTCCTTACATCGGGTTCCCAATTGAACTCAACCGGTTTCAATTTCAGAAATTGTTCCAATCTGTAGCGGGGTGGTGGTGCTTGTTCTACCCTCGGACCTTGATCATGTATGGCCTTTATGGCCGCCTCAAACATGCCCTGAAACATTGCACGGGCTTCATCCCTTGTTTCATTCTGATTTGCATTACCGGTATTACTTTCACCACTTCTCCTTCGAGACATTTCAAACAAGTACCTGCATAAAACAACAATTGTTACTCACTCCGAACACACTACCCTCCTAGGTCATACTAACCCACCTATACTTATACATAGATCTAAACCATAGCTCTGATACCAACTGTCCCGACCCCGAACCCGCGGGTCCGGAATACGCGAGCTGGACGTCGACTTAAAACCAAAACTCTAAAATATAGAAGTTAAAAATTCCATTTTGAACCAAAAGATGATAACACAAGGTTTTACAAATCCAAGTTTAAATCAACAAAGTACATCTAACATAAGCTCCACAGCTTATACCCAAAAGAATAAAATATACAATTCTTAATGACGTCAATAATGGTAAAACTATCCCCAAAAGGTTATACATTTAAATAATGTAAACCGATCCATAACAACCTGCCCCAAAATCTCAATCCTCTCGACATCCTCCTCGATCCGCGAATCCTAATCCTTTTCCTCCTGGGGGGGGTTAAGGAAAAACAAAGATGGAAATAAACGGGGTGAGATAAAATCTCAGTAAGTTACTAATGCAACTACATGACATGCTATAATGCAATAAGCAATAAACAATGATAAATATCACATAGCATGTAACAATTAACAGTCAACAGATAACAGTGGAAAGTAAACACATAACAAAGGATATTAGCCAAGGTTTCCCAACTGAAAGAACCAAATAAAGGTCACTGCGTAGCTTCAATAACCAACAATTCATCATCTTCATAATAGCATGAAAGCTGAAGAGGAATCCCCAGTCAGAAGCGACCAATCAACCCATCAATCAAACAAACCATCTTCATAGTAGCATAAAAGCTGAAGAGAAACCCGGTACCGGAACCAATAACAATGATAAAGTGCCACAAGGGGCGGGAGCCATGCCACAAAGTCATGCTCCAAAACGATTAGCTAGAATACCCACAACGGAGCTAGCTCATCCCAACCAAGGCCAATCTGGATGAGGACAGAAGGACCAATGGGCGATGCTATACTGGACTTGGCTCGTGCCATTATAGCATTATCCATTGCCTGACTCGATACACAATTAACCAGCTGGACTTTCAATAATGCTAAGTAATAAAATACTAACACGGTAAACAACTAAGGATTCTAAAGTAGGGAACCATACCAAATAATCACCATAAAGATGCAACGGGTACTCATGAAGAGTTTAACAACAACGATAACAAGAGTTTCTCATGAAGAGCACAACAACGATAAACGGAATTTCTCATAAAGAGCACAACAACATTGATCATTAAAAGAAGATGATTCCAAGACCAGGCACGTATCAAATACATCCTAAATATGATACCCACAAGTAAATCATAAAGAGCACAACCCAAACGGTCGCTCACAAATGGCACAATGACTTTTACCAAAATGACCCTAAACATTTACTCATAAAGATATACTAGGACTATGAACTCAACCATCTCATCACACCTGGAATTTCAAAGTAGGAAATCAGAATGAATACACCTTAAGGTTAATCAAACCGTAAGTACCCAATCGCCAATTCACGCTTTACCTCCGCCCATAACGAACCAATTCTAAACACCCCAAACGAATCCAAAAGGTTACCCTTATTAGAACATGATCACGACCGGACTAAACCCTACACTTTAGTGTTCCAAAACAACCCTCTAGGTACTATAGGATATCACCTAAAACCTAGACCAAGTCTTATTCTAAAATCAATCCGATCAGTAAAATAACTTTCAATTAAAGGGTCTCAAGGTATGAAGTCCTAACTTATATCACAAAATGATCATAACAACTCAATAAAGTCACTCAATTGGATTTACAAAACTTGTTCACAATGGATCGATACAACTCCTCTTAACCTCAAACACCCAATACAATCCCGAAGTATAAAACTTATAACTCAACTAAAAAACCTATACCATCTTGTAGTACTCGAATAGATCTTCGAAACGCTAGTTTACACGCCTAAAACGGAGTCCGGATGAGAAAGTTATGGCCTCCGGAAGATCGAACGAAAAACGGACAAACTGGAAAAAGAGGGATGCGCGCGCCTCCATAAAAAGGGATGCGCGCGCCTCCCTAGATCAGAAGGCTGAGTTTTCGAAGCAGAAAAGGGTGCGCACGCCTCCCAAAACATGGTGCGCGCACCTCCTTGCCCGGAGGGACGAAATCCGGCCAAATTCTGGGTTTCTACCTTTTTTCTTACCCATTTCACATAACAATCAAAATCAAACATAATCAACCTTCCACCAAGCATAAAGATGAACCCAAAACAACTTATAACTAGAACGGGGACTCAAATAATACCATTCATCAACCAAGATCAAGATTCAAACCCAACATTCCTAAAATCACCATTTTTTGACCAAAACTCCAAATAAATTCCAAATAAACTCCAAACTCAACCAAACTTCAAATATAACACATCAAGCATAATATAAACATGATATGAACATTTTAGCATAAAAATGGGGAAAAAGAAACTTACTTGAATTTTCTCAAAGTTGCCGGAACTCGAATATTTTTAGCCCTCTACGATCCTAACGACGATCTAAACAAGTTTCATGTTTTAAGAAATGAGAGATTACAAGAGGAAGATGAAGAAAATGTAGAGAGAAGGTAGAGAGAAAACTTACCTTTTTCACCCATGGAAGAGAGAGAGAGGGAGATGACTGGGAATGGGGAAAGAGTGAGGGAGAAGATAGGGAGTAGGGGGGGGGATTATTTTGAAATGTTACAATTAGGGCCCCTCCCCTACACTACCCAATATAAAACAGCTCCCCACTAATAATTAAGACCCAACAATACTACACTAGCACAAATGACCCAAATAAAATGCTAGGCATAATTATTATGAAACATAAAATGCACACATAAATATTTAAATAAATAATAATTTAAATAAATAAATAAGCAAATAAATACATAATAATTATTTATTACTAATAAAATAGAGCCTAGTTTTCGGGTCGTGACACAATAAGCAATAACAAACACAGCAGCAATAGTAGCAATCTGATTATCACAAACAAAGCAGTAATTCAGAAATGATTAAGTAGGAAGCAAATAGCGAGATTAAAGAACAATCTATTTGGAGAGGTTCGATCAATGAAAGATCTACGTCCTCTACCAAGATGGTTAGTCTTGGATTTTCAAAAGGATATCTTATTATATGAGAGAGTTACAAGATACAACAATGAAACACAACTATCTCAAAGATCTATTATCTATGAAGAACAAATCCTAGACTAAACAATCTCAAGAAGTAAGATCTAAATGATCAAAGCTTCAAGAGGTGTGTGTGTGTTCAGAAATTCTGGGCTCTATGAATCTATGAGATGAAGAGCACGAAGAATTCTGGTGATTTAAGGCTTAGGATCTGGGCAGGAGTTTGAAGGTATGAAGGTTTGAAGGTTGATCTTGAATCTGTGAGTAGTAAGCAGCAATCTTCAGAACTTCAAGGATATTAGAAAGCACAAACTCTAGAAACTTGGAAATGAAGATGAGCTGGCTATTTATAGCTGAGAGCTTGAATATAGCCGTTGGAGCTCTGAGCAAGGACGATGAGCTGGCACGATATGATTGGTGCGCAGCTGTCCTTTATAGCCGTTGGGGCTCTGATCGAAGTTGATGACCTGGCACAATATGATTGGTGCGCAGGTATATAGAGCCATTGGAGACTGAGCATGAAGACCAAATTCAAAAACTTCTTCTAGAAGGTTGACAGCTGTCTTTATTTGAAATATTTCTCTTGAGCGCATCTCCACCGTTGGATCTGCTAAGTGTGCTTGCTTTGTCGTTTCTGCACACCTCAGCACTTTTAAAAGCGTACATCTTCAAAGCGTTTTCCAAGTTAGGTGATCTGAATGTATCGAAAGCTGAGCAAGATAGAATGCTGCGCAGGAGAGATCTACGCAGTGGTGTACTGCGCAGAGTAGTCCTGCGCAGAGTCCACAGTCTTGCTTAGATCTTCATTCCATTTCGCTCTGAGATCTATATTCTAAGCCTATACTATAAAATGGACTAAGCTAAAAATTGAAGTTATAAAACTTCTTACATAGGATCCTAAAGTCCATAAAATATTAATAGGTGCTGGTATCAATCAATTCTAACAAGTAGGAGGGTTAAGAAGTAAGCATACCCAACAGAGAGGCCTCTACAATAAACTGTCCAATATCAAGGCCCACCGTCAATCTCTCCCGGTAATGCAGAGACGCGGGATCAGTCATATAACGTGGGTGTAAGTACCCCAATCTGAAATTGACCAACTTAGAGGAACTCTTAGCACCATTCAGGGATAAACTGATAGGCTAGGACCTCACTAGGATAAACCTAAAATTCCAGGACTGCTCTGGAATTAACTTGGAAAAATCCAGAAGCTCGCCATGCTGAGCCGTACAGATGGTTTGGACGCGGGAGGGGCCTAGCCGTACGGCAGGTTTAGGCACCCTCAGTCCCTACAAATTGAGACCCTTGCTGATCATTTTGGAGGGGGGGGGGAGAAACATTGTTTTATAGGTAAACCTCTACAAAAATACAATCTGAAAGAAAGACCACCAAATACTTGAGTGAAAACAAAGGAAGATAGGCCATAACCACCATAGGTGAAGCCTCCTTCTCCCCATCTTCTCTCCATCTCAAACTCTTTTATTCTTGTTCATGTTATTTATTTACTTCCATTTCAAGCCTTGCCCTTATCAAGCACCTTTATATTGCAAGTCTTGTCCTCTCAAGCACCTTATATTCTTGTTATATATACCTTGGAACCAAATCATGAAATGATTCAAGGTGCCCTCACATCCAAGTATGTGAAAAGGGGTTAAAACCTAAAGAAGATCATGATTTGTTATTTTCTTGTCTTTAAATAGCTTGATGATCCATTTTTATGGTGAAAGCATGTGTCTTTATGTTGTATTTGGCCATGATGATCATTTGGAGTGATAAAGCCTCCATCTTTATCACCCAAACCTTGATCTAGCCACTCATTCATCACATTTGGGTCATAAAGGTTCAATCTTTATGCTCCCAAATGTTGATTTTGTTGTCCCTAAAGGTTTAATCTTGTATAAAGATCCCATTTTGATGGTAAAGTTTGAATCTTTACTCATCAAAATGGTCATCTTGGCTCAAAGGCCACATTCATCACCTTTTCTAATTCTTCTCCAATGATTGTCTTAATCACACCCAAATCCATGTATTTGGGGTCCATTTAGTGATTAATGAGCATAGGAATGATATCAATCAAAGCTTGTTTGTGAAAATGCAAACTAAAAATAAACAGTTCAGTCCAGTTTCAGCAGAATGCTCTGTTTCTGCCTGAAACTGGACATTTTTGGACAAACTGTAAAATCCCCGGGAAGACCTTGTATAGCCGTACGGCTGAGTTGGGTCAGAGGGATGATTTTTTCTTTTCTGTCTTGTTCTGTCAAGATCTGTGCAAATGAACCCCTTTTATTCTGTTAAAACCAATAAACAGTTAACTTCGCAGATTTTTGATTAAATACACACACACACACACATGCACTTTTTGTTAACAAGCACAAGGGAGACTCGGCTTTGTCCGAGGCGGCTTGGGTGACATGAAACTCTTCCCAAGCCGTAACTTGACCTCCAAACTCATAAATCTCTAATCATTTTTATTTGTTGGGTTAAAAGTTAACAAATGTGGCGACTCCGTTAAGTTTGGTATGTTACACGTGTTTGGCATTTCTCCCTCGAACGAACCCGTCTCGCCCCGAGGGGGGGGGGTCCTTACAGTGGCGACATCGCTGGGGACTAGAGTGTTTTCAAACTTCTTTTTAGAAGATTCGGGGGCATGCTTGTGAGGGTCAAACTCCCGTCCCCGTTTGTTGACTTTGTGCATTTTTGTGTGTATTTTATATTTCTGTTTTGATTTCTGGGAGTGAAACTGTTCTGGAAATGCAATAAACTGGGGCTTAATGATCAGAAGCTGAAAATTTGCAAAAAATAATGGAACTCCATCCCTTACCGTACGGCTAGTTTGGCCGGGCCCACAGAATGTTTCAAATTAACAATTTTGTGCAGTGCAGAAACATTCTGATGGTCCCCTTGCTTCTTCTTGTCCAGGTTCCAATTTACAGCCTTGCTTGTGCACATCTACCTTCTTTTTCTTAGCCAAAAATGGATTTTCAAAACTTGGTTATCAAAATTTTGGACATAAAATTGGGTTTTCAAAACCTCATTGTGCATAACCCTTTTCATAAAAATTTTGGTGTTCAAATTCTTCTTGTTTGTGCACAATCTTTTTCTACAAATGACTTTCAAAAGGTTGTTCTTGCAAAATTTTGGTTTCAAAAACCTTTGGTTGTGCACAACCTTTTCATGTACAAATTTTGATTCTTGCTTGTTAATATGTTTGTTTACTTGCTTGTGCAAAATACTTGTCCATCTTACTTGTACATCATACTTGTTCATACAATTGTTCATACAATGCTCATGATATTAAAACGGACCAAATTTTTTTATTTTGACTCAAAAGGGAACATAGAAGGCTTCACACAACGCGCACTTAACCTTGTGCACGTTCCAAAAACCCTTTAAACCTGGGATGGATGCCACGATGCAGCTGGATTGGTGCTCTTGTTCCCTTCTCGCGCACACGGGTCCATTCCACCTCCCCTTCCGAGCCGAGTCAACCACACATGTCTGTGACACACAAATACCGTGACCATGGTTGGTTTTTGGTCTAGCTCACATCATCACATCCCTAATATGTGTCTAAACGCTAATTATGGCCAAGTTAACGCCCGAGTCACGACTCCTTGTGAAAGCAAGTGTGACCAAGGTCATCTTTGACCCGGTCCTTGACTTATGCATTAATTCCAACCATAATTAACCGAAGTCATATATTAAGGATAGATTGACACCGCATCATTAAGCTCTAATTCTTAACCCATCCTAATCATCTTTAAGCCCGAGGCTAAGGTCCGAGATCCCTCATTAAAATGAGGTCATGCCGGAATTTTGTTGAAGCGTTAAGTCAATTTTAACCTTAACCGGGGCTTAACTATGATGAGAATGGCCCGCGCATTGGAACTTTGTGTCGCACTAGACCCTAGTTTTGATTCTTTTGGTCAGTGGAAGCTGCGTGTCCTATAGGTCCCTCGCCCAGGATAGTCCGTCCTTGGGAGCGTGCAATACAGGTGAAAAACGAGGGGTCTATAGACGTAGTGATGGCCTCCACTGACCCAGGGTTTAGAGTAGTTGCGAAAAAGAAGATAAATCTTTTCCAACCATTTAGGAATAATAATGCGTTTTAAGTAAACTTGAACGGATAATTAATTGCGCCTTGCATGAATTTGCTCCGTTTTGCTTCTTGTCTTTAACACATTGCTTTCTTGCGTTAACAAGCATCACCCGTTAATCTTTGGATGGATCCCCGTTATCCTCCAAAATTCCCATTAAATCCCTAGGCGTTGTCCACTAGGAACCCGTTAAGTCCTTGGAAGATCTCCGAGGCACCCGTTAATCTTCGGATGGATCCCCGTTATCCTCCAAAATTCCTGTTAAATCCCTAGGCGTTGTCCCCTAGGTACCCGTTATGACTCCCGTTGAAACCCTAGGCGTTGTCCCCTAGGTCCCCGTTATGATTCCCATTGAAACCCTAGGCGTTGTCCCCCAGGTCCCCGTTATGACTCCCGTTGAAAACCTAGGCATCGTCCCCTAGGTCCCTGTAGATACCCCGGGGAAACCACAACATGGCTAGAGCGGTGGATTATCCTAGGATGCCTATTTGTGTTTTAATTTCTAGAGTCGCCACCAATGTTTTAGAGGAACATAAGAAAAACCTAATGTTTATAGCCTATGTTTGATTACGAAAATAGAGATTCTTGTTTATGAGGTTCGGGGGTTAGGTTACGAGATGGGAAGTACTTAAACACCCATCTCGCCCAACTAAAGTTGGTCTTGATTGATCAAAATCTACATGAATGATAAAATATAATTCTTATTCTTTGATGAAAAAGGGGGTTTTGAAAGGTGTTTTGGAATGTAGGGAGATAACTCCTTGACTAGCTTCAATGAAGTGAAGTAGCCTTTGGTGTCATGTCCCAAAATGTTTGGGCGATTTCTCTTTGATTGAAAATAAAAGAAAGAGAGGAGAGATGAAGTAGAAAAGATGGGAGAAAGAATAGTCTTTACCTATACTTCCAAGAAATTCAAAGAGTGACTCTTGAGAAATGCCTTGCAAGTATATTTTGTGTATAGTTTTGTTAGTGATAAAAAATCTTCCCCCTTTCAAAGGTGAATTAGAGGTGTTTATATAGGTGAAGAAGGTGAGTTTTTGGTGTCAAAACCAAGTCAACAACATCAGTTTCCCGGGCAAATCCTGTTAAAAGGAGCAAGGGGGGATTCTTGGACAGAAATCTGTAACTGACGCCCAGGTGCGTGCGCCTCCTGCCTTGGTGGCGGGATGCGCGCGCCTTTAGCACCAAAGGATGGAAGCGCGCGCCTTGGAGATGGCAAAAATGACAGAATGGACTAGAAAGTCAGCACTGTTATTCAATTTGGTCCCTGGACTTAACGAAGTCAGTCAGGAACTTAAAGGAAGTAACAGAAACTAACGAGAAACACTTAAAATAGGGAGAAACACAAAACCAAATGTGCAATCGGGGTGAGCGGTCCAAGGCGGGGTGTCTACAGAGCCCCTCGGTGACGTGGATTGCGAGGCAAAACGCATCGATGAAAGAACAAAACATTCGCCGAGGACATCACCAAGAGAAAAGCAAAGACTCGATGAAAACAAGAATCTTGAAATTACAAAAGATAGAAGTGCGCTCCCTGTGTGAGCGACTTTTGCTGATAGAAGGGGTGCGGTGATAGAAATCGGCCCACCGTGGCCAATGTTTAGAGTCCGTATAGGGGACTAGCGGATCCGAGAATCCGTCTGCTGATTTAGACTCCGTATAGGGGACTAGCAGGATCCGAGAATCCGTCTGCTGATTTAGAGTCTGTATAGGGGACTAGCGAGATCCGAGAATCTGTCTGCTAATTTAGAGTCCGTATAGGGGACTAGCGGGATTCGAGAATCCGTCTGCTGATTTAGAGTCCATATAGGGGACTAGCGGGATCTGAGAATCTGTCTGCTGATTTAGAGTCCGTATAGGGGACTTGAGATGAAAGTGAATTTGTTGGATAGGCTTTGCTTGATAAAGAAGTGGTGATTCCGGTGGTTCACCGCGGACCAAATTGCTGTTTTGAAGCTGTATGTTGCTTGGAGTTGTAGTTGACTTTTGTGGGGTGCGGACACAGTTGACCATGGACCAAAAGAATGTTTTCCCTTTAGCGAGGAAAATGTTGAGATTGACCTTGACTTTTATAACCGTCGGATTTAACGGTGTCCGTTGCGGAATTTTTGTACTTGAAACACCCTAGGCGGAGCTGAAAACTCGGATGGGTGTTGAATGCATATTGATGTGATGTATTTATTCCTGCATGGGAACTTGTACCTGGGCTTGACTGGACACGGGAAGCGCCCGCGTCTGAGAGCGATTGTGGGACACACGCGCGGCAAGTAGGGGTACCAGGAGGCACGCGCATCGCACTTAAGTTCAGCATATATTTAGAAACTGCTCATTCTGTTTGAGCCAAGTTCAAAAATAGCCCAAACTCTCTGTATTCTGAGTTAAAATTTTGCGAGGAAATCATCCCAAAATGCTTCCTTTGTTCATTTGAGACCATTCTATCGAGGAATCATGTCGAGTTCTCATCAAACACCCCCTTTTGAGATGCCCATGGGTGAAGAAGCTGAGGTTGGGGTGAAGAAGCTGAGGTTGGGGTCGAGGCTATGGACCCAAGGCAACTGACTTATGAGTCCCATGCTCATATCTCCCACTTTGTTTCTGCGGGATTGGTAAGGATTTCGCCTCTCCTTGTTGATTTTGCGCATTTTAGGGCTATGTCATTGTTGCCCGTAATACTGCTGCAGCAACCCTTTCGATCATGGCTGCATGTTATTGTTCTTGTTGATTTGTTGCTAAAGGAATGCTTGGACACCCATTTGCATGCTCACACACTTGTTTGCACGTGGTTATTTTGTTGAATTCTTCATGTTGGGTCTGGCCATTTTCTAGCCGTTATGCTGACGAATTTTACCTTTGTCTCTTGTTTCCTTTCAGAGGTGGAACCGTTTGAACGAGATCCGTGGTGGGGCTCAGGCGCCCGTTTTTATATGGAGGAAACTGCCAGAGAATGTACAGACTCGGGTGGCCGCTACATTTTTCGGTCCTTTCATTACCAGTCTGCCTTCGTTGAAGAATGATCCTGATGTGATTCAGGCTTTGAGGGAGCAATGGTGGGACACCACTCACACCTTCCACTTTCCGATGGGGGAGGTGACTATGACCCCGACTGACTTTACGGCTCTGACCGGTTTGTCTTTTTTTGTGGTGCCGGTCCCTTGTGGTGTTAGCGGGATTGCTAGGACACCTGCTGAGTTGTTGGCTCTAGTCGACTGCGAGTTTGTGGTGAAGAACTCCCGAGTGACCTGGAGGAGGATTCGGGCTTACTTTAGAGTCCTTGAGGCTGAGTCTCGGGGAGTTACTGCTGACAGGGTCGAGGCGGTGGCCCGATGCTTTATCTGGTACGCTTTGTCCCACACCCTTTTTGCGAATGGGGGATGTTCTGCGGCCTTGTCCCTGCTGGACCTCCTGATAGACTTAGACCAGGCTGCGCAGTACAACTGGGGTGCAGCGGGTCTGGCTGCTTATTATCATGGCATGGATTTGACTAGTCGATCGACTAGGAGCTCAGTCATGGGGTTTTCTCTTGCTTGGGAGGTATACTCATTACTCTGCCTTTTCCAGATTTCTGCCCTTTTTCTGCACTTTCAACTGTGTTTAATTTCTGCCCTTGCTTCTATTTACAGCTGTGGGCTTTTGCCATTCTGGGCATGAGGGACTTCAGGATTGGGAGAGAGGGTCAGCCCCTGTATCCTGATTGTGCTAGATGGTCTTATAAGGCCAGAAACGTGAAGACTGACACTGTCCCCATTGGCTAGGTTTCAGCTTAGCAGTATCTGGACGGTCTGAGGCCTGAGTCCGTGTCTCAGTCATTGTTCCCCTAGAGGCCGATTTATGTTGACATAGAGCACACACTGTTCTCCACTCGTTCTAGATTACTGATGAGCTCGGTGGAGTGCATGGCTATGTACTTGGGAGAGAGGGTGTACTGGCAGCATGGGAGCCAGATGGTGGATTACCATAACCCGCCTAGGCCGACGGTCCCAGAGTTTCCTTTTTTCTGTCCTTGTAACTGGGGATCACTGTTTGAGGATGATAGGGCCATGTATGTGGCAGGGGTTGATGCTACCCCTTTCATCTATCTTTACCAGGATTATTGCCTTTTCCAGCCGAACCATTTGATATCGGGCTTTATGTATGCCGATCCTGGGGGGACACAGCCTGCCCCTTCGACCTCTGTGCAGTTCTACCCCACCGGGGCGGATTATTGCTTTGATCCTCCTCTGCCTCCTTCGTATTATACCTACTCCAACTTTGGGGTTGTTGATGAGCAGAGGGAGATTTTCCCTGAAGATATGTCATCGGAGAGAGAGCCTCCGGCCCAGACTGCTGTGGTATGATTCTTACTTTTCTTGCACGTTTCCGATTATGGCCCACCTTTATGTTCTAGTCTGTCTCATCTCAGTATACTGATGTAGTTTCCTGTTTCTGTTGTGACAGGTACCCGTGGCTGCTTATAGGTATATAGGCCGCCAGAACAAGGGGATGAGGAACAGGCTGCACCGTCTGGAGGAGAGAGTCCTGGAGCTTTGTAGGGATATGGCGAACCTGAATAGGGAGGCTGCGGGGACCGTGTCTGGAGCTACTAGAGGTATGGCTCGGGGTGCCCCTGGCATAGGGTGAGGTTGCAGAGATGTGGCCCTTGATGTGGATGAGGCTGTGCAGTCAGCTAGGCAGTCACTGAGCAGGAGCTTGAGCCGCGGAGGTGCTAGTTCATCGGCAAGGGTGCCAAAGAGAGCTCGTCACGAGATCGTTGTTGAGGAGTCTGAAGAAGAGTCCGATGATGACGATGAAGAGACAGAGAGTGGTGATGAAGGGGATGACCACAGTGCTGCTGGTGATGGTTCGGAGTAGACTGGGGAGGACGAGTGCCTGAACAATTATTTTTAGCATGTAATAACATTTAGCACACATTTACAATCCTAGCTATTTTATCTACATTTTTTTATGTTTTATTTAGACTCGATCTTAGGTGTCGACTTTTTATAAACAAAATGTGTGCCCAAAGTATTCCACTTATTGCGGGTGAATGTTGCTTTGTTGCTGTAGATTCTGAATTGATTGCAGGTCGAAGGCGTTGAGATGCCTGGGCAGTTGCTGAACTGACAAGGGCTGTTCTGTTCTGTCGTCTATCAACGGCGCGCGCATCCTGCAATGGAGACGGGAGGCGCGCGCGTTTCAGGTCCAAAGGGGGAGGCGCCCGCGTCTGGGCTGCTGATTTACAGCCCCTTTCTTTTCTGAACTGGGTCTTCCAACAGATATAAATTTGAACCCATTTCGACCAGTTTGGTCACACAGCAATATTCTGCACTACTTCTCATCTTTTTAAGTCTCCAATTCTAGTCAAGAATGACCCCCATAACTTTTTCCTTTGAGGTGAAAGTGTCCGTCCCCTAAGGTGAGCAAGTGAAGTCCGTCCCTATTGTGAAGGCACGCCCGAGCGTCTTTGACCGTTTGGGGAGGCCAAATGAGGTTGTTGCGGATCCTTCGAAGCCGATGGTTCATGTTGAAGCCCCTAGGCCACGTTATTTTCCACAGAATAAGAAAGTTAAAGGTAAAGGCCATTATCCTCATGTGTGGAAGCGTCCTTACAAGGCTCCGGTCAAGGCTTCTTTTGACAAAGGCAAAGGGAAACGGAAGGTCGTTGATGAAGCTCTGTCTCTTCCTAGCGTCTTCTCTCGCCTTGGTGGTTCCAAGAGTGCTCCGCCCCCACCTAAGAAGGTCAAAGGCTACAGCAAGAAGCAATGGGTTCCCAAACCGAAGAAAGATTAGGCTTTTCTTTGTACCCCAAGATTGCAATTAATAGACTACTTGTATAGGATTTAATGTTTTATTATCTTTTATTGCTCAACAAGATCCATTGTAATGGTTAAAATAATTTAAGAGATGAATAAAAATTGCATTTTGTAATGACATGATTGGGTAAAATATTATGTTTTAGACCGCACCCGAAGGTTGCCAACGTTCCTCTTGTAGAGAGGCTCAGGTCTCCATAGTTCAAACAAATGAAGACCATATTTTTTTTTGTCACCCTGTTTTTTGCCTCGACCGCCCTTTCGGGTTTTCAATCTAGCGGGCTTCTTTTTTGCACGTGCTCTAATTTTTGCCTAGGTCGGCCTTGCGGGTTTTCAACCTAGCGAGCATTTTTTTTTAATGGTCTTTATTTGTTAAGCGTAGATTTCTTGAGCTTGTCGAGGTTGACCTCCTTTGGCAATTGATCACCATCCAAGTCTACGAGTCGGACTTCACCGCCGCTTAGTATCTTCTTGATCACATAAGGACCGATCCATCGAGGCCCCCACTTCCCAAGGGGATTCATGGCATTGGGAGGATGTTGTCTTAGGACTAGATCTCCCACTTTGATATTTCGAGGCTTCACCTTCTTGTTGAAAGCCCTTGCCATCCTTTGTTGATAAGCCCTTGTGCGTTCAAATGCTCTTAACCTCTTTTCGTCGAGTAGGGATAGTTGCTCGTATCGGCTTTGCATCCAATCAACCTCGTTGACTTGGTTCTCGAGTAAGACCCGTAGAGAAGGAACCTCGAGTTTGACCAGGAGTACGGCTTCAGAACCATAAACCAATGAGTAAGGAGTTTCTCCCGTTGCTGACCGTATTGATGTGCGGTAGCCCCATAATGCTAGCGGTAATTTCTCAGGCCAATCCCTTCCCGTTGAAGCCATTTTTCGTATGATGACTTCGATTGTCTTATTTGTTGCTTCGACCGCTCCATTGGCTTGGGGGCGGTACGAGGATGACTTGTGCTTGATAGTTTTGTAGTTAACAAAAAGTGCATCTATTTCTTTCTCGAAGTGAGAGCCATTGTCGGAGATGATTTCATGAGGAATACTGTATCGGAACATGATGTTGTTCTTCACGAATTCGGTCACTTTCTTGGCATTGAGAACTCGGTAAGCTTGTGCTTCGACCCATTTTGTGAAATAGTCCACGGCTACAAGGATGAATGACTGTCCATTGCTCCCCGTAGGATGGACTTTGCCGATGATATCTATGACCCAACAAGAGAATGGCCTAGGTGTGGTCATGTTGTACAGTTGCGAAGGTGGATCATGTTGTAGGTTAGCATGGAACTAGCACTTGCGCATTTCTTGACTTTCTCGATGGAGTCTCTTTCCATTGTAGTCCAATAGTAGCCAATACGGAGTATCTTCTTGGCTAACATAATCCCATTCATGTGGGGTCCACACTCGCCTTCATGGACTTCGTGCATGATTTCTTGAGCTTCGGACTCATTTGCACATAAAAGATTGATCCTCTGATGATGTCTCTTGTAGACTCGGTTTCCAATCAACAGATATCTGGCGGCTAGCTTTTGTAGTGCTATTCGGGTTTTCCCATTGCTGTTGTCAGGAAAGGTGCCTTTGTTGAGAAAGTTCATGATGTCAGTGTACCACGGGGGGTTATCTTGGACTTCATTGATCTTGATGTTCATGCAGTATGCCGGACTGGTCCTCCTTGAAATTTTGAAGGGTTTCACCATTTTTCCTTTGGGCATCTCAACCAGTGAGGCTATAGTAGCCAAAGCATCGGCAAAGCGGTTCTTGTCCCACGGCAAATAAGTGAACGTGATGTCTTGGAACTGTTCGACCAATTCCTCGAGGTGTTGACCATACTGTTGAAGGGTCGGGTCTTGGATTCGCCATTTACCCGATGTTTGATTAATAAGGAGCAAGGAGTCACCGAATACTTCTAGCTCTGTGACATTTCTTTCTAGGGCCACTTCTAGCCCCGCTATTCATGCCTCATACTCGAAAATGTTGTTGGTAGCTTCGAATTCAATACGGATGGCAATTGGAGTGTAGATGTCCTTTGGATCGATAAGCAACATTCCTATTCCATAACCATGTTTATTGGTGGCGCTATCGAAAAAGAGTTGCCACTTATTTTCCTCGGTTGTAGTGCAAACCAAGTGCTCGTCGGGAAACTGTAAGTCCTCCCCCTTCACTTTGTCACACGGAAATTCAGCAAGCTGATCACTGAACACTTTCCCCCTGATGGATTTGAGTGTGACGTAAGTGATATCATAGCCGGCGAGCATGAAGTACCATTTGGCTATCCTTGTTGACATGAAAGGCTTCTCGAAGATATAGCGGAGCGGGTCCACTTTTGCTACTAGCTTGATCGGAAAGGCTTCCATGTAATGTTTGAGTTTTGAGTAACCCAAACCAGTGCTGCACATGATTTTTCCAAGACGGAGTAGTTCTTTTCACCTCCTTAAAATCGGCGACTGACAAAATAAATGGCATTCTCCTTTATGGAGTCTCATTGTTCTTGTCCTAGCATAGCCCCAAGGGCTTCATCGTTCACTGTGAGGTAGAGTAAGAGAGGTTTCTCTTTGTGGGGTGGCACAAGAACTAGAGGACATGTCAAGTAGTGCTTCACTTGGTCGAAAGCTTCTTGGCAAGTGTCGGTCCATTCTAGAGCCACATTCTTCTTGAGAAGCTTGAAGATTGGCTCGCACATGGAAGTGAGCTGGTGCACAAACCGACTAATGTATTAAAGTCTGCCCATGAAACCTTTGATTACTTTCTGTGTCTTGGGAGGAGGCATGTCAATGATCGCCTTAATTTTTGAGGGATCTGCTTCAATACCCCTTTCTGTGACCATGTAGCCAAGAACTTTTCCTCGGATAATCCCAAAAGTGCACTTTGCGGGGTTGAGTCTCATCTTGTATTGACGCAGTCTTTCAAAGAACTTGCGGAGGTCGATCAAGTGTTGACCGTTGATCCCTTTGGAATGAATGATCATGTCGTCCACATAGACCTCAATTTCCTTATGAATCATGTCATGGAACAAGTCTGTCACGGCCCTTTGATAAGAAGCCCCAGCGTTCTTAACCCAAACGGCATGACTGTGTAGCAAAAGGTACCCCACGGTGTTGTGAAAGCAGTCTTGTGTTGATCCTCCTCGGCCATGAGAATCTGATTGTACCCAGCAAAACCATCCACAAATGAGCGGACCTCCTAGGCAGCAGTGGAGTCGACTAGCATGTCGATGTTGGGTAGTGGAAAGTCATCCTTTGGAGAAGCTTTGTTCAAATCCCGAAAATCCACACAAACACGGACCTTGCCGTTGGCCTTTCGGATTGTGACCACATTAGCTAGCCATGTCGGATATTCAATAACTTTGATGAAGCCCACACTGAGAAACTTCTCTATCTCTTCCTTGACTTGTAGAGACCATTCTGGCTTGATGTTTCTGAGCATTTGTTTGAATGGCTTGGCGTCGTCTCTGATCGGAATTCTGTGTTCAGCGACCTTTCTGTCCAAACCTGGCATGTCTTTGTATGACCATGCGAATACATCCAAGAACTCTTTGAGCAGTGTAGTCAATCTGTCTTTTTTTCCCCCTTGAAGAAGCTTCCGATCTTGGTTTCTTTCGGCTCTTCGTCGGTGCCCAGATTAACAACATGCAATTCTTCGTCAGCCCCTGGACCATTTTCACCACGACTACGGACCTATTGAGCAAGTTAATTTAAGTATGTTGTGTTTTCGTGGTCTATTTCATCATTATTTGAATCGTTATTAACTAGTTCATTAGATTCGTTATTAGTTAATTCATCATTCATGATGTTTGCAATCTCAGGGTACTCGGAAAGGTCAAATTTTTCATTAACAAAGAAAGGGAACACACGCTCGGCTATGGCCTCCATATCCTCGTGGGTGAGGGTATCAGAAACACTCTCGGACTCGAAAGTGAATGTGAACACGTCTTCCTTTGTAACCTTGCACGGAATGCAACTCATCTTCTTGACCAAGAATTCTTCGGATACCACGGGTCCCTTTGTAGAATACCAATTGTTGATCGGCTCGAAACTTGCCTGGATTTCGCTAATAGTCTCCCTTCTCGTGTCGGTGTCGTAGATGGCATTGACTTGGCACTCATCCATGAGGGCAAGTTCTTCGAACATGGAGGCTAAATCTGTCAATTCTTCCCCCACGGTGATCTCTGTCTCAGACTCTATGGTCACATTCTTCCCCCACCATTCACGGGATGACATGGGAGTTGGTTCCTTTTCGGACTTCTGGATCTCACAGTCGGCAAAGATCTCAGGTCCGGGCTTTCTGATGCCCTTGCTGTTAACCCATGGCTTGGGAAAGATCATGTACGGAACAGCTTCCCCTTGGCGAACAAAATAGCCATTCAACGTCTTGCGGTAAGGCCTCAGATTGGGAATCTCATAATGACGGCCTTCCCTACGAGCTCGGGCCTTTTCATTCTTGACGGCTTGCTCGTGTTTTAAGTCGTCTTTGGAAGGCTCATATCCCAAACCGAACTTGTTCTTAACAAAAGGAACCTCAATCGGTTGCATTCTCCCTTATTGATATTTCCCTAGGCCTAAACCAGGGAAGTAGTTCATATTCCTCATTATGCGGAGGACTTTGCGATTGCCAAGGGTCTATGACCCTCTTCCCCCTTCTTTGTCAATGGCGTTGATTGAGACGCCAGAGAGGGTAGAGTCTGCTAAACCATGCTGAATTTGGTGAATGGGTTCCCCCTTTCTGTGGATAGTGACGTTTTCTGCCATAACGGTCACTATTTCATCCCCATTTCTGAAATTCACACACTGATGGAGAGTCGAAGGGACGGCGTTAGAACTGTGTATCCATGGGCGGCCCAACAATCAGTTGAACGAGGAAGGCACATCGAGCACTTGAAAGGGACGGACATGACCATGCTCCCAAACTCAATGTCTATTTCCACCATACCTATGACTGTACGCAGAAGCGTGCGCCTCTGGAATGTGTTGTGGGAAGCGCGCGCTTGACGCAGAGTCTATGGGAGGCGCCAGTTTCTGGGAAAACCTGTTAGACTGTCAGACTTTGGACTCAGGGGATTGCCCTGGTCCTGAATATGCATTCTAACCCCTGCAGAAATGATTAGTGTAGAAAAAAGAAGAAGAACAGGAAGAACATCAGGAAGCGGGCGACTCTGGTCCTTGATGTGGGCCGCGCGCGCCTTAGGCCAAGAAGGCCAGAGGCGCACGCTTCCCCTATCAGGAACCAGAATGCCCAGAAAAACGTAGACTTTGATCAAGGACGCAAGTTTCTCCAGTGGAGTCACCACTGTAGATACCCCGGGGAAACCACAACTTGGCTAGAGCGGTGGATTATCCTAGGATGTCTATTTGTGTTTTAATTTGTAGAGTCTCCACCTATGTTTTAGAGGAACATAAGAAAAACCTAATGTTTATAGCCTATGTTTGATTACGAAAACAGAGATTCTTGTTTATGGGGTTCGGGGGTTAGGTTACGAGATGGGAAGTACTTAAACACCCATCTCGCCCAACTAAAGTTGGTCTTGCTTGATCAAAATCTACATGAATGATAAAATGTGCTTCTTATTCTTTGATGAAAAGGGGGTTTTGAAAGGTGTTTTGGAATGTAGGGAGAGAACTCCTTGACTAGCTTCAATGAAGTGAAGTAGCCTTTGGTGTCATGTCCCAAAATGTTTGGGCGATTGCACTTTGATTGAAAGTAAAAGAAAGAGAGGAGAGATGAAGTAGAAAATATGGGAGGAAAGAATAGTTTTACCTATACTTCCAAGAACTTCAAAGAGTGACTCTTGAGAAATGCCTTGCAAGTATATTTTGTGTATAGTTTTGTTAGTGATAAAAAATCTTCCCCCATTCAAAGGTGAATTAGAGGTGTTTATATAGGTGAAGAAGGTGAGTTTTTGGTGCCAAAACCAAGTCAACAACATCAGTTTCCCGGGCAAATCCTGTTAAAAGGAGCAAAGGAGGGATTCTTGGACATAAATCTGTAACTGACGCCCAGGTGCGCGCGCCTCCTGCCTTGGTGGCGGGATGCGCGCGCCTCTGGCCCCAAAGGATGGAAGCGCGCGCCTTGGAGATGGCAAAAATGACAGAATGGACTAGAAAGTCAGCACTATTATTCAGTTTGGTCCCTGGACTTAACGAAGTCAGTCAGGAACTTAATGGAAGTAACAGAAACTAACGAGAAACACTTAAAATAGGGAGAAACACAAAACCAAATGTGGAATCGGGGTGAGCGGTCCAAGGCGGGGTGTCTACAGTCCCCATTATAATTTCCATTGAAATACTAGGCGTTGTCCCCTAGGTCCCCGTTATGACTCCCGCCCTAGGCGTCGTCCCCTAGGTTCCCGTTTGAAACCCTAGGCGTCGTCCCCTAGGCCCCCGTTATGACTCCCATTGAGTCCCTATACGTTGTCCCCTAGGTCCCCGTTATAGCTCCCGTTGAAACCCTAGGCGTTGTCCCCTAGGTCCCCGTTTTGATTCCCGTTGAAATAGGCGTTGTCCCCTAGGTCCCCGTTATGACTCTCGTTGAAACCCTAGGCATCGTCCTTTAGGTCCCCGTTTGAAACCCTAGGTGTTGTCCCCTAGGTCCCTGATATGACTCCCATTGAAATAGGCGTTGTCCCCTCGGTCCCCGTTATGACTCCCATTGAAACCCTAGGCGTCGTCCCTTAGGTCCCCGTTTGAAACCGTAGGCATCGTCCCCTAGGTCCCCGTTATGACTCCCGTTGAAATAGGCGTTGTCCCTTAGGTCCCCGTTATGATTACCGTTGAAACCCTAGGCTTTGTCCCCTAGGTCCCCGTGGAGATTCCCGTTAAATCCCTAGGTCCCCGTGGAGATTCCCGTTAAATCCCTAGGCGTAGTCCCCTAGGTCTCCAATAAGATTCCAGTCGAGGCCTTAGACGGATCCCCATTATCCTCCAAAAAAATCAGTCAAGTCCTTGGATGGATCCCCGTTATCCTCCAAGAAGTCAGTCAAGTCCTTGGACGGATCCCCGTTATCCTCCAAGAAGTCGGTCAAGTCATTGGATGGACCCCCGTTATCCTCCAAAGTGTCCGTTAAAATTAAGTTCAAAGCATATATATATATATATATATATATATATATATATATATATATATATATATATAGGAAAGAAAATTAAAGTGCTTATGATGACCCTTTTCCCCTTCCTGGAGCCGTCATGTGATGACCAATTTTGCGCCTCTCGAGGCATCTCGTTCCCGTTAGTGTCGTCACGTGACCATTCCCCCTTCGGGTCTAAGCGGCATGGCGCCACATGGTAATATACCTTGGTCAAGCATTGACCTCCTCGATTTTCACCGCCGTGTGGTGACCATTTCAATTGACCCAATCGACCTTGTGACTCGGACTAGTGTGAGTACCATTTAGTCTCAAACTAGTAATATTCTGTCCCATTTCATCCCGACTAAAAGATCCGTTTGAAGTGAGTCGACTGAGGTCATGTTTGTCTCAGAATTCTAAACCCATTCGAACTAAGGTGACCTGAGCCTCACATCGTGTGGGACCCCCTCCCTCGTAGTAAGGGGAACGTAGGAAACTTCGGCCCGGTTGATCCTTATTTTAAAAAAAAAAGAGAAAACAAAAAATGTGTGAGTCTTTTACTCAAATGAAAAAATAATGGAGATCAAGTTTTATTAAAATAAAAGGTCAAGTTTTTCCTAAAAAGGCTAATCCGCTAATGAAGCGTTCTTCTCAAATCATGGTTATAATTTCACCTTGAGGTTTAATATGCTAAAGTCCTTCGCGGTTCTGTCCATTGGAGACATCGACCAAGGAGCCCACATCTGAATTGGCGTCCGAGACAGCCATCCACATGAGCGAGGAGATCAAAAGGAGAGGCCTGTGCTTCGGAAACCCAAAAGAGGATACAACAAATGGAGATCCGTACCTTCGTCGAGTGCCACGCACGAAGGCTACGCACCTTGAAAGGAAGTCACCAAACGGAGATGGCCAATGCAAACTCCCCACTCATGAGCAGACAAATCCGGCAATTACAACGCCAAGCCAAATGGAGACCTCACGACATCTTTCCCGACGACATGGAACCCAAGTTCCCCGTGGAAGACATGGAATATGCGGCCGACAACCCCTCCAACAATTGACGAAGAAAATGGATCATCGCGTTTCATTGGAGCCCATCCCTAAAAAAAAAAAAAAAAAAAAAAAAAATTGGGTCTTCCAGCCTCGTAGGATCTAGACTTTCACCAAAGTCCGTCTTGGATTGTGTCTTTTTATTTTTACAAAGGTCCACACTTGGGACATGTATGTATAAAGTTATCTAAATAAATGAGTTATTTTCTTTCTCTTCTCTCTAGACTTGAGACATTATTTGCAATATACATTTACTCTTGAAATTGCCTTACTGACTGCTACGTCCCTAAAATGATGAATTGACTTATAAGCATACTAATCAATGATGACTCATTAAGGACGAATGGACCTAACACAAATGAAAAATTCTAAATGCAAACAATTAATCTTAATGTGAATAAATGTTGTGATCAATTGGCATGAAGAAACCGTTAATGGCAAGCCTTCCCCGATACACATCCCCGATACACATTCCCCGATACACAACCCAATACACCTTTCCGATACAAATTCTGGATGCACATCAAAGGCATCCCGAGACAATGAAAAGGCAAGGATGTTGTTGCTCAACCACCAAGATTCGACCGTGATCGCACGTGTGCAACCAAGAAAAGGACTTCCCGGAGCTTCAAAGTCAAAGCGAAAAGTGACAGACATTCCACCAAGGGGCTATAGATGAGCCAATGTCCAAGTTGGGGCTAATGTTTCCCCTCTCTCTCTAAAAAAAAAATGAAAGGAGAGAAAAGAAATGAATGTATGGAAATAAGGAAAGGAAATGAATATACGCGAAGAGGAAGTTTGCCTCAAAAGCTCACCAAAGAGGGTTCACCCCAAAAGATCCATCACATGGAGTTCACCACAAGGCAAAGCGATCTACATCAGCAGAGCAACAACATCCTTTAAAAGGACACCGACTTCAACAAAAGACGATCCATGGCCGAACTACGGCGACCTGAGCTCCTCAAACTGAGGGGAACGTATGCAACCTTTGGGTCCGGTCACAACATGAAACAAAACCATCAAACCATGGTCCTCTCAAAATGACCAAGTTCTCTTCCCTCAGTCCCATCCAAGACCGATTTCCCAGACGCACCTTCTTCTCCCGATCTTGCCATTGATCAAATCTTAATCTCGATTGATCACAACATTTATACATGTTAAGGCTAATTGCTTGTTATAATATTGACTTAATAATAAAGATCGTCCATTCAAGCAATCATTTTGATGGTATTAACTAAGGCAAATTTCAAATGTCTCGATAAGTCTTCTTCTCTACATCTTAGGAAAGAGCTAAACACTTGTATTCTGTCAAGCAAGGGCTTCCTCCCATTTCATGATACATTGCTCAAAGAGCTCACCAACATAAAGGGACTCTCTCCCAAATAAAATACCCTTGCATGTTTCCTCGAAGAAAAATACTTTAAAGTCCCCGTTCTATCGAGTCGGCTGGATCACTCATAAAAAAAAGCACCAAAAAAGTAGCCCGCTAGGTTGAAAACCCGTAAGGGCGGCCTAGGCAAAAAACAGGGTGTGCCATAAAAGACGTAAAAGAGATGCCCGCTAGGTTAAAAAAAACCCGAAAGGGCGGCCTAGGAAAAAGAAAGGGTGCGTCATGAAAAGGGATGGGTTCCTAACCTCATGTCAAAGGCCGAAAGGCGACAACGGGTCCACGACAACATCAGAAGTCAAAGGACGACATTGGGGCTACCTCCACATCGACGACAACAAGGACATTGGGACTACCTCCACATCAACGACAACAAGGACATTGGGGCTACCTCCACATCAACGACAACAAGGACATTGGGGCTACCACCACGTCAACGACAACAAGGACATGGGGCTACCTCGACATCAACGACAAAGATGACACTGGGGCTACCCCACAACGGTGATGAGCAGATTTCCAACCATCGGTTAATCCTCAATGAATGGACTAAATCCAAAGGACTTTATGCATAACAAACCTCACGGTTAAGTTAAAATAAAAAATTTGACTAAAATGCTTTGTTAAAAGATTTGCCTTTAGAAATAAGCATTTACAAATTTGCCCATTTGGTGCCATTTGTCAAAAACAATGTTTCAAGCAAAATGCTTTTGATCAAAGAATGATTTTCCCAAAGTTTTAGACTCTTTCGTCCACAATGTGTCTTAACGGTTGCCCCTAGGCTCTTCCCCGGTGTCAAGAAAATGTGTCAACCGCCCCGTAGAGTAGTGTTGGCCCAAGTCAAGCCTTGACCCAGAGGGGTCATTTTAGGTTAAAGCCCTTGTCCCCAGCAGTCCTTAGTCGGACGTAAGACCAGTTTTCCTGTCAAAGTTCTCGTAGTGTAGAGTTGACCAAACCAAACCTTGACTCAGAATAGTCATTATAGGTTGAGACCCTTGTCCCCGGCCGCCCTTAGTGGGACGTAAGACCAGTTGCCTCGTCAAACTTCCCGAAGATGGAGTTAACTCAAGTCAAGGCCCATAACGGTCATTTTAGGTTAAGGAAACCTTTGTCTCGGCAGTCCAAAATGATGTAACACCATCCTTGTAAGTCAAACCTCTCCATAAAGCCAAGTTGACCATGTCCCACCTCTGACCCCAAGAGTTACGCGTCCTTTTGTAAGTCAACCCTCTCCATAGAGCCAAGTTGACCATGTCCCGCCTCTGACCTCGAGAGTCACGCGTCCCTTTGTAAGTCAACCCTCTCCATAGAGCCAAGTTGACCGTGTCCCGCCTTTGAACTCACCAAGAGTCATTCCTTTGCCGCGTAAGTTGACCCTCTCCAATAGAGCCAAGTTGACCATGTTCCTTTTGAAAGTCAACCATCTCCATAGAGCTAAGTTGACCATCTCCCGCCTCTGCCCCGAGAGTCACGCGTCCTTTTGAAAGTCAACCCTCTCTATAGAGCCAAGTTGACCATGTCCCGCCTCTGACCCCGAGAGTCACGCATCCTTGTGTAAGTTAACCCTCTCTAAAGAGCCGAGTTGACCATGTCCCGCCTCTGAACTCGCCAAGAGTCATGCCCGTTCCCCTAGGAAAGGATGACAGATATCCACCTAGCCCTTAGGTTTGAGTAGCCTTAAAGTCTCTCACCCCTCCCGAACTACGTTAGGCTTGATTCCCCATAAACGGGATACGTAGGAATCCTATACCTCTAGGTCCAGCCACATAACCAAATCGGTCAAGCCGTCCTCCCATCACATTGGGATGCTTATTTTTATCGACAGCCCCGCTTTTCCAAAGCGACGTTGCCGAGGGGCTCTGTAAGTACCCCAATCTGAAATTGACCAACTTAGAGGAACTCTTAGCACCATTCAGGGATAAACTGATAGGCTGGGACCTTACTAGGATAAACCTAAAATTCCAGGACTGCTCTGGAATTAACTTGGAAAAATCCAGAAGCTCGCCATGCTGAGCCGTACGGATGGTTTGGACGCGGGAGGGGCCTAGCCGTACGGCTGGTTTAGGCACCCTCAGTCCCTATAAATTGAGACCCTTGCTGATCATTTCGGAGGGGGGGGGGGAGAAACATAGTTTTATAGCTGAAACTCTGCAGAAATACAATCTGAGAGAAAGACCACCAAATACTTGAGTGAAAAGAGAGGAAGATAGGCCATAACCACCATAGGTGAATCCTCCTTCTCCCCATCTTCTCTCCATCTCAAACTCTTTTGTTCTTGTTCATGTTATTTATTTACTTGCATTTCAAGCCTTGCCCTTGTCAAACACATTTATATTGCAAGTCTTGTCCTCTAAAGTACCTTATATTCTTGTTATATATACCTTGGAACCAAATCATGAAATGATTCAAGGTGCCCTCACATCCAAGTATGTGAAAAGGGGTTAAAACCTAAAGAAGATCATGATTTGTTAATTTCTTGTCTTTAAATAGCTTGATGGTCCATTTTTATGGTGAAAGCTTGTGTCTTTATGTTGTATTTGGCCATGATGATCATTTGGAGTGATAAAGCCTCCATCTTTATAACCTAAACCTTGATCTAGCCAGTCATTCATCACATTTGAGTCATAAAGGGTCAATCTTTATGCTTCCAAATATTTAGTTTTTTTTTTCCCAAAGGTTTAATCTTGTATAAAGATCCTATTTTGATGGTAAAGTTTGAATCTTTACTCATCAAAATTGCCATCTTGGCTCAAAGGCCACATTCATCACCTTTTCTAATTCTTCTCCAATGATTGTCTTAATCACACCCAAATCCATGTATTTGGGGTCCATTTAGTTATTAATGATCATAGGAATGATGTCAATCAAAGCTTGTTTATGAAAATGCAAACTACAAATAAACAGTTCAGTCCAGTTTCAGCAGAATGCTCTGTTTCTGCCTGAAACTGGACATTTTCTTAACAAACTGTAAAATCCCCGGGAAGACCTTGTATAGCCGTACGGCTGAGTTGGGTCAGAGGGATGATTTTTTCTTTTCTGTCTTGTTCTGTCAAGATCTGTGCAAATGAACCCCTTTTGTTCTGTTAAAACCAATAACCAGTTAACTTCGCAGTTTTTTGATTAAATACACACACACACATGCACTTTTCGTTAACAAGCACAAGGGAGACTCGGCTTTGTCCGAGGCGGCTTGGGTGACGTGAAACTTTTCCCAAGCCGTAACCTGACCTCCGAACTCATAAATCTCTAACCATTTTCATTTGTTGGGTTAAAAGTTAACAAATGTGGCGACTCCGTTAAGTTTGGTAAGTTACACGTGTTTGGCATTTCTCCCTCGAACGAACCCGTCTCGCCCCAACGGGAGGATCCTTATAGTGGGGGATCCACCGGAACCCTGTAGATGCTGCCCACACAATCCTAGGCCCGCACTCTCTCACCCAAATAAAGGGCATCCCCACTAAGGCCAACCAAGAGCCGCCTCTGTCCCGTTGCCTCAATAGCCCCTGCAGCGACCAACTCAGCATCCAGATCCGCCCATGGATAAAAGACATCCTCTCTCGGATGGGGTCCCCCCAAAATGGTCTTTAACTGCGCATATGTGTAATGCCACGAGGTCTCATCACCCCTGCTCCTGCAGCTCGGTACCCACCGACATATAGCGGGGAAAGTCGACTGAGCACTAGTCGTCCCGAATCGGCTCAGAGCTAGGATCTCATAAGCCCAACACTGCAAGAAGGATTATGCACAAGATCAGGAATAATCTATAAGGGTAACAAGACTGAAATCAGAAATGGATAAAAACAGAACATACCTCCAAGGCAAAATGTAGACAGTCAACAGATGCCGACTGAGTCCGACAACTACGATCCAGAGAGCGGTATAACTCCGCTAAACCAGCTGAGCCCCAAGCTATCCCCCTCACTGCATCCAAGTCAACCAAGCATCCAAGCAGTGGAATCATCGCCGTGGTACCGGCGTTAGCAAAAATGGTCTGTAATAGTCCATACCAGACAAAGACCTGAGCAGTCACCTCCACATCACCTCCACCGTCCTCCAAATCAGCCAACATCCCCTCATACTGCCTCCTAAGGCTACCCAGATGTACACCGTACCCACTCTTCATGTCAGAACAGTCAAACCCAATCAATCCCTGGAGCCTCTCTGTACTCCCATCACCAAGCAGGGTATCATCACCACTCACGGGACGGCTCGTAAACCACAAACCAGTGATGGCCGTAAAATCGGAAGGGGTCACCATCACCTCTCCCCAACCCAAATGAAACGTATGGGTAGTGTCCCACTAGTGCTTCCGCAATGCCATGTCAAGGTCAGTACTCTTGGTCAGCTTTCCCTGACCAGACAAGCTCTCGAAGAATAGACCCAAGCCGGTGGCCCGCACCCTGGTCCGAACAGTCTCTGGAATCTGCTTCCACAAGTCATATACAACGCCACATGAGCCCCTCGACTTCAAAGGCGACAATACAACCTGCAAGTACAACAGGTATACACAACTCAGGTATGAAATTAATCTAGCAATTTATTTCATAAATTTGTGTAAACGTAAACTGTAGCATTATTATTCTAGCAATACCACAAATTCCCAACAAACACTTTGTTAGACATACATTTCGTACCATACCGCTAAACAAATAAATTCCTAGCCTACCTAGGAAAAATCGATCCAAAATAGTTCAAGAACAGTCAAAACCGCGACATAAACGGACGAACATGTAAATTCACAAAAGACAAGATTTCCATCTAAAACTCGCGTACATTGCGTCCCCATACTCTAATAAAAGTCAACAAACACTAAGAGAACTTTTAACAAAGTCAACCGAGTCAAAATAGGTCCAAAATTGCAACTTTTTTGGACAAAACACAAAAATGCGTTTCTCAACGAAATCATCAAACCAACACCTTACCCATGCCACAAACGTGCTCAATTTCAAGAATCCACAATCAAATTGAGTCAAAATCAGTCAAATCCCCAAAATTTAGGTCCTAAACCCTAGAAATTCAAATCCAAGCAAAACTCAAATCAAACTCGAAATTAATGACATAAACAAGCTCAAAATCGAATCCTTACCACTTCCTCGGCCGCGTAGTAGCAAGAGTGGAGCCTCGGATGCGCATATAAGTTGGATAAATCGAAGGGTTTGAATTTCATGTGAGGCACGTTCTTCTTCGATTTCGGAGGCCCTCTTGGTGCCATTGTTGAGTTCTGAGCAAGCCTAGATGATAACCTTCAATTTTCGCCGGAGTTTCACCTCGAAAGCGTCACTGGCGATTCCTCTTCTCCTTCTTCTCCGATGAGGCAGTGCGTATGTTTGGTTTTCTGCGCAAATACGCTCCAGACGCGCCAGGTGTAGACGAATCCGTCGACGTGGCCGTACGGCCGGACACGCCTCGTTCGCCCCATTAATCCTGCGCGAAATTCCCAAAATGCCCCTTAGCGCTATACGTGATTTGACCAAAATGCCCTCGGCTGCGCAAATACGATCCGGCCGCCCTGTACACAGCCGTACGACTCCCAGTTTCACAAATCGACAAATCAGCCCCTGGCTTTCCCAAAATTCCATTTTTAACCCCATATCTTGGGTATTGTGACATAAAACACTCCCCCTTCACAAATCAACCAACAAAACCCCAAATCTTGGGTAACTTATAATCAAACCCTTCATTCAAGGTAAATTACACTCAAATCCCTCACTTAAAGAAACTTACAACTAAGTCCCTTGTATTCTACATTTAATTCACTCAAACCCATATCTTGGGTAATTTTCAAACAAAGTACCTCAACTTAACACCAGCTAAATCCAAACCCCATACCTTGGGTAATTAACAACCAAACCCCATAACTTTGGGTAAATTGCAATCAAACCTTCTCGTTCGAAGTAATCAACGATCAAACCCTTCATTCAAGGTAAGTTACAATCAAACCTTCTCATTTGAAGTAATTTACAAATCCTCTAACGTTAACATGCTTAAATCCCGAACTTGGGTAATTCACAATTACAACTCTTACAAATCAACAGGAATTAACTTAAACCCTGGGTAATTCACAATCTTTACAATCAAAGTAAAATGCAAATAAACCCCGAACTTGGGTAATTTACCATCAAAGTCTGTACAATCAAAGTAAAATGCAAATAAACCCCGAATGAAGGTAATCTACAAATTAAAACTCTTTCCAGTCTACATAAGATTCATTTAAACCCCAAACTTTGGGTGAAATACAACTAAATCTCTACAAAATTCACTTAACCCCAAAATTTGGGAAATTTACATCCAAAATCATCTCTAACATAAAACAATCAACGCTCAAACCCTAGACTATAGGTATCTTACACCAACAAGTTCCAAATCGGCCCGGAAGGCCTCCAAACTTCCAAATCAATCTATAATTAAAGGTCGAAAACCTCTATAAACCATAATCCTTAAAATTAGTCTATAATTAAAGGTCGGAAACCTCCTTAAACCCTAAAGATTATAAATTGAAGGTCGGAAACCTCCGTAAACCCTAATCCTTAAAATCAATCTATAATTAAAGGTCGGAAACCTCCTTAAGCCCTAAAGATTATAAATTGAAGGTCGGAAACCTCCGTAAACCCTAATTTCCCAAAAAAAAAAGACCTAGGAAGGCTTTAAATTTTCCAAAATGCCCTAGGAAGGCTTCAAATTTTCCAAAAATAAAAAATGGCCTAGGAAGGCTTCAAATGTTCCAAAATGGCCTAGGAAGGCTTCAAATTTTCCAAAAAATTAAAAATGGCCTAGGAAGGCTTCAAATTCCAAAATGTCCTAGGAAGGCTTCAAATTTTCCAAAGTGGCCTAGGAAGGCTTCAAATTTTCCAAAAATTAATAATGGCTTAGGAAGGCTTCAAATTTTCCAAAATGGCCTAGGAAGGCTTCAAATTTTTCCAAAATGACTTAGGAAGGCTTCAAATTTTCCAAAATCGCCTAGGAAGGCTTCAAATTTTCCAAAAAAAAAAAAAAAAAAAAAAGCCTAGGAAGGCTTCAAATTTTCCAAAAATAAAAAATGGCCTAGGAAGGCTTCAAATTTTTCAAAATGGCTTAGGAAGGCTTCAAATTTTTCAAAATGGCCTAGGAAGGCTTCAAATTTTCCAAAATGACCTAGGAAGGCTTCAAATTTTCTAAAATGGCCTAGGAAGGCTTCAAATTTTCCAAAATGGCCTAGGAAGGCTTCAAATTTTCCAAAATTTAATAACCAAATCAATTTACAATTAAAGGTCGGAACCTTCTTAAACCCTAAAGATTATAAATTGAAGGTCGGAACCTCCGTAAGCCCTAATCCTCCAAGATCAGTCTATTATGCGATTACGTGCGCTCTATAGGAAGTTAGAATTCATCCCTAATTCTGTTCTCGATTCTTTAAACTTCTTGTCGAACCGTGCGTATGGACTTCCCTCCTTTCCCCAATAGAGTCCATCTGCAACGACTTTATTGCTTCACGGATGTTTGTCGATCTCAAGCAGAAAGACAATATATCGTTTCTTTTTTGCTTTTCGTCTCCAGTAGGGTCCACGCGACTTTATTGTCTGACGAATGCTTGATTATCCCCAGCGAAAGACGGCGTCTCATTTCTTTCTTTCCCCACAGGTATCGAACTACAGCTGGCTTGATTCCACTTGGATACGTAGGTAGCCTGACTTAGGTTCAGCCGTTCGACCAACCTGGTCACCGCTCACTTCTCTCCCTCGATTTGGAACTCATGTTTCAGATCGGTTCCTTTCTTAATCGACGACCCTCCACGCCTTGCAAGAAGCATCGCCGAGGGGCTACTGTTAGTACCCGATCTGAAGATTTAGGACTTCCTAGACGTTTAGGAGCCTCCGAGTGACCTTTTAGGCAAGAAAAACCTGACAGGAACCTATCCGACAGCTTTTCAGAGTTCTAGATTGACGAAATCAGTTATAAGTTGAATTCTATCAAGATAATGACCTAATCCCGTGAACAAACTGATAAGGATTCGATGAGATCTTGATAAGCATGGAATCCGAAGATCATCACCGTATGGCTTCCTTACCACCGTATGGCTTCCTTACCTCCGTACGGCTCCCTCCAGGCCGTGCGGCAACATCCCCGATTTCCAGGTTTTTTCCTATAAATAGGCCTCTCCTCTCAGCATTTGACACACCTCAAACCCACGAGAAAACCCTCTCAGGAGATCTTACCAGCCTCTCTCTCTCTCCCCCTCAAAACCCTCTCAAAACCTCTCTTTGATCTTGCTTTAATCATCAAAGAGATTCATCACCGCTATCAACCAAAGGAGTGAAGATTCAACCTTCAAAGCCTATTTAATCAGTTTGGTAACACGTTCTTACTACTTAACTACTTAGATCTATTATATTTATTCATATATTGATAGATCTAGGGTTTTGTTCATCGTTCGTGTTCTTGACCGATGATGATCTAAGGTTTCCACGAAATCCGCACTATATCTAGGTCACATATTACTTACGTAATGCATTTTTTTCATTATGTTTATACATCTATATTCATATGTTCTTCATGTTCTTAGTCTAAACTCATAATATATGCTATATTTAGGTTAGCGATCTTCATGTTTATGTGTTCATTCATATGTATTCATGATGTTCTTGTTATTATGCTAGATCTAAGTCTTATCATACATAATATGCTAGATCTAGGATTATAATCCCTATTTATGTGAACATGCCATAGCCTATGATGATCCTAGGGTTTCATCAAACCCTAATACGATCTAGGAACCACTTCTAACCCTAAACTTCCCCCTCTATATGCATGATCCCGCTTCATCTCTCCCCATTCTAATTCATCAATGAACTACATCGACCTGAGCTTCTCATGATGAGAAGAATGTAGGCAATCTTCGGATCCGGTCTCAATCACTAACACACACACACACACATTGATCATGATAGAAAGACCGATTCGTCGGGCAATAGGATTGATAACTTGATATTCTTCTCTTATTGTAATTTGATCCCCGAACCCTATTATTCTCATAAATGTTTTTTGCAATGTTTTAACAACAATAAAACAACGTGGTGACTCTCGATTTTCATCTCACGTATTCACAGTGCCATGACGCCTAGACTCAAAGGGGGAACGGTCACGCAACGACACTAACGGGAACGAGATGCCGCGAGGGGCGCAAAATTGGTCATCACATGACAGCTCCAGGAAGGAAGAAAAGAGTCTCCCTAAGCACTTTTATTTCCTTTCTTATATATTTTGGAACTTAATTTTAACGTACACTTTGGAGGATAATGGGGATCCATCTAAGGGCTCGACTGACTTCTTAGAGGACAACGGGGGTCCATCCAAGGACTTGACTAACTTCTTGGAGGATAACGGGGATCCATCCAAACATTGACGGGTGTCTCGGAGATCTTCCAAAGACTTAACGGGTTCTTAGGGGAAAAAGCCTAGGGATTTAGCGGGAATTTTAGAGGATAACGGGGATCCATCCAAAGATCGACGGGTGTCTCGGAGATCTTCCAAGGATTTAACAGGTTCCTCGGGGACAACGCCTAGGGATTTAACAGGAATTTTAGAGGATAACGGGGATTCATCCAAAGATTGAGCGAAGTGAAGCTTGTTAGCGAAAGAATGCAATGTGTCAAAGACGAGAAGTCAAAACGGACCAAATTCATGCAAGGCGCAATTAATTATCCGTTCAAGTTTACTTAAAATGCATTTTTATTCCTAAATGGTTGGAAAGGTTTCTCTTTTTTTTCGCAACTACTCTAAACCCTGGATCAGTGGAGGCCATCACTACGCCTATAGACCCCTCGTTTTTCACCTGTATTGCACGCACCCAAGGACAGACTATCCCGGGCGAGGTTCCTATAGGGCACGCGGCTTCCACCGACTAAAATAATCAAACCTAGGGTCTAGTGCATCAAAAAGTTCCAATGTACAGGCCATTCTTATCATAGCTAAGCCCCGGTTAAGGTTAAGATTGACTTAACGCTCCAACAAAATTTCGGCATGACCTCATTTTAATGAGGGATCTCGGGCCTTAGCCTCGGGCTTAAAGATGATTAGGATGGTTCAAGCATTAGAGCTTAATGACGCGGTGTCAACCTATCCTTAATACATGACTTTGGTTAATTATGGTTGGAATTAACGCATAAGTCAAGGACCGGGTCGAAGATGACCTTGGTCACGCTTTCTTTCACAAGGAGTCGTGACTCGGGCGTTAACTTGGCCATAATTAGCGTTTGGACACGTATTAGGGACGTGATGACGTGAGCTAGACCAAAAACCAACCATGGTCACGGTATTTGTGTGTCACGGACAAAGTGTGGTTGACTCGGCTCGGAAGGGGAGGTGGAATGGACCCGTGCGTGCAATAATGGCACAAGAGCGCCAATCGAGCTGCATCGTGGCATCCATCCCAGGTTTTAAGGGTTTTTGAGATGTACACAAGGTCGAGTGCGCGTTGTGTGAAGTCTTCTATGTTCCCTTTTGAGTTAAAATAGGAATTTTTAATGCGTTTTAATGCCATGAGCAAAAGTATGTACAAGATATGGACAAACAATTTAAACAAGTAATTTGCACAAGTAGTCAAACAAAGGCATCAACAAGCAAGAAACAAGATTTTGTACATATAAAGGTTGTGCACAACCACATGTCTTTGAAACCAATTTTTTTTATGCAAGAACCTTTTGAAAATCATTTGTACAAAAGGTTGTGCACAACAAGAAGAATTTGGAAACCAAAATTTTTTATGAAAAGGGGTTATGTACAATGAGGCGTTGAAAACCCAATTTTATGTCCAAAATTTGTGCATAACCAAGCTTTGAAAATCCGTTTTTGGCTAAGAAAATGAAGGTAAATGTGCACAAGTAGAGGCTGTAAATTGGAACCTGGACAAGAAGAAGAAAGGGGACCATCATTCTTCCCTGCACAAAATTTTTAACTTGAAACATTCCGTGGGCCCGGCAAAACCAGCCGTACGGCTAGGGCTGGAGTTCCATTATTTTTGGCAAATTTTCAGCTTCTGATCATCAAGCCCCAGTTTATTGCATGTCCAGAACAGTTTCACTCCCAGAAATCGAAACAGAAACACAAAACACACACAAAAATATGCACAAAGTCAAAAAATGGGGACGGGAGTTTGACCCACACAAAAGTGTCCCCAAAGCTTCTAAAAAGAAGTTTGCAAACACTTTATTCCCCCAGTGGAGTCTCCACTGTAAGATACCCACGGGAAAACGGAGAAAAGTTCCGTCGAGCATCAAACACGGCACTTTATGTTCAATGGGAAAACGGAGTCGCCACGTTAGTTTAACTTTATACCCAAACTTAACGAAAAAAGGTTAGAGATAAAGGGTTCGGAAGTCAGGTTACACTTTGGGAAGAACTTAACCGGTAGTTCACCCAAAGTGCCTCGGAAAAACCGAGTCTCCCTAAGTTTGTTAACCAAAATTGTGCAAGTGTGTGTGTGTGTGTGTTCTTGAAAATGGGAGAAACTGACTTTTAATAAAATCGGTTAGAAACTTAATAAAAAAGGGTTGTTTTTTAAACAGTTTAACAGAAAAGGGGAAAGACTGAAAAATCACCCCTCTGACCAAACTAGCCGTACGGCTAGGAAGGTCGTCCCTGGGGTTTTTTGCAGATTGTCAAGAAATCAGTCCAGTTTCAGGCATAAACAGAGCATTCTGCTGAAACTAAACTGTTTTACATTTTTCCAGCTTATTTACTCACACAAAACTTGAATTGAATCATCCCTATGCTTTTGATCACTAATTAAACACCAAAACAAAAGGTTTTTGGTCTGATCAAGGCAATAATTGGGGAAAAATTAAGAAAGGTGATGAAAATGGCATTTGAGCCAAAATCATCATTTGGATGGTTAAAGACTGAAACTTTAACATCCAAATGGATGATTCATCCAAGGAAAAGCCTTGGGGAAGTAAGAAATCAACCTTTGGATGGATAAAGATTGAGTCTTTACATTCCAAAGGGACATTATTGGAGTTAGATCAAAGTTTGAATGAAAAAGATTGAAACTTTATCATCCAAACTTGATCATTTCACCATGAAATCAATTTAAAAGTAAAGACATGAAATTTAACTTGCATATATGTAAAGACATAATTATAGATACCCCGGGCGAGCGCAGCCTTAGGCTAGGGCACGCAGGTCGATTCTTAGGATGTCTATTTGTGTTTTAGAGTCGCCACCTATATTTTAGAGGAACATAAGAAAAACCTAATGTGTAGCCTAAGTTTGATGTACGAAAACAGAGATTCTTGTTATGAGGTTCGGGGGTTAGGTTACGAGATGGGAAGTACTTAAACACCCATCTCACCCAACTAATGTTGGTCTTGCTTGTTCAAAATCTACATAATCAAAATGTTCTTCCTATTCTTCGATGATGATAAAAGGGGTTAAAAATGGGGTTTTTAGAATGTAGGCAGATAACTCCTTGACTAACTTCAATGAAGTGAAGTAATATTTGGTGTCATGTCCCAAAATGTTTAGGTGATTGAACTTTTGATGAAATAAAAGAGAAGAAGAAAGGTGAAGTAGGGAAGAGGGAAGAAAATGGTCTTTTACCTATGTTTCAAGGTGACTTCAAATATTTCTTGAGAAATTGCCTTCGAAATGCCTTGAATATCTTTGTGTATATTTTTCTTTCTTCAAAAAGGAGTCCTCCTTCCAATGGTGGAGAAGAGGGGTTTATATAGTTGTAAAACACAAGTTTTTGGTGCCAAAACTCAGTCACCAAGAAATTTTTCCCGGGAAAAATCATGTAAAATGAGCAAGGGAGAGATTCTTGGACAGAAATTTGTAACTGACGCCCAGAGGCGCGCGCTTCCCAGCTTGGGTGTGTAAGGCGCGCGCTTCTGGCTCCTATGGTCGGAGGCGCGCGACTCAGGGATGGCTTTTTTGACAGAATGGACTGGAAAATCAGCCCTACTATTCAGTTTAGTCCCTGGACTTAACGGGGTCAGTTAGGAACTTAACAGAAGTAACAGAAACTGACAAAAAACACTTAAAAGGGGGAAAACACAAAATCAACCATGCAATAGGAGTGAGCGGTCCAAGGCGGGGTGTCTACAATAATATAAATTGCATAAAAGTAAAGACATAATGTAAAGTGAATTAATGTAAAGACATAATGTAAAGTTCATTAATGTAAAGAGTTTGGACTGTTCTGAAACCTGTTCTTGTCCTGGAAACCTACCCAGAAGCGCGCACCTCTGGATGGTGATGTGGGAAGCGCCCGCATGGAGCAATGTCTATGGGAGGCGCTCGCTTCTGGTCAAACCTGTCAGAATGTCAGACTTTGGACTCAGGGAATTGCCCTAGTCCTAAATGTATTGTAACCCCTGCAGAAATAATTAGTGTAGAAAATAGAAGAGAAAACTAGGAAGAACATATGGGATGCGGGCGACTCTGATCCTTGATGTGAGATGCGCACGCCTTAGGCCAAGAAGGCCAGAGGCGCACGCCTCCCCCATCAGAGACCAGAATGTCCAGAAAAGATGTAGATTTTGAACAAAATGCAAGTTTAACCCTCAAACGTTCCTCAGCGGAGTCGCCACTGTAAATACCTCGGGTGAGCGCGGCCTTAGGCTAGGGCACGCGGGTTGATTCCTAGGATGTCTATTTGTGTTTTAGAGTCACCACCTATGTTTTCGAGGTGTTGGGTTTCGTAGTAACATGCGCAGCGAAAAATAGCATTTAAAATTTTATGAAACCCAAAGCCCATAGATCCGTTCATATGATTGAATCAAATACTTGTAATATGAATACTAGAAAACTAACCCTTGATGACTTTGAATTTGGTCTTTGATCTTGATGGAGAAATTGAAGCTTTAATCACGAACAAGTAAGAACACGAACTTTGAAGATGATGAGCTTCACCCTCTAGCGGTATCCACACCTTGAACGAATATCAAGAACACTTGATCTTGGTTGCTAGACCAAAATTGTGAAACACGTTTTTACAATCAATATGAACTATATGGAATTTTATTTGTGTATTATTTTGTTCTTCAATCTAGGATATCTTAGAACAAAATAAAACTCTCTCAAACTCATTGGAGACTTGCACAAAAGCTAGGGATAGTTTTGGCCCGAATTTGGCTGTTTATATACAAGTTAGACCTATTCCGAATAGGAAACTTGTGTCAAAACCCGTCAAAAATCATTTTCCTAATTAAATCAAGAAACCAGTTCCGACATGGTGTGTGACCGCCCAAAACCACTTGTGCGGTCGCACATCTATCTGGAAGGTTCTGGTACTTTTTGAGCCAAGCTGTGCGGCTGCCCAAGCCCTTTTGTGCGGTCGCACACCTGCCCCAGATTTCCCTAATTTCCAAATTCCTCCAAAGTCCTTCGACTCAATATTCCAATATAGTCCTTATTTAAGATTCGTTCTATTGTGTGTGACCCTCTAGGATTACACTAAGTTGGCAATGGGTTCAAATATGAAACCATAAGATATGTCTAGGTTCTAGCAAACCGTCATACCTACCCAAATAGTATAACTAGATACAAGTTCGCATTCCTTTAGAACATGTCACAATCCCTTTGTCCACGATGTCATTGAACACAAGTCATGGTTAACAAGTCAACTTGTTTTGTTCAATACTTTCTCGATTCTGAATATGTTGATAATCCAAATGACATTGATCTAATCAATTCATTTGAGTCCGGCCGAACATTTTCATCAACATCATTCCTACGAGAGGCCTAAGCTTGACATCTCTCTGAAGAGGGACAAATCCATTTAGCTTATTACTCTTCCCTACGTGAATCTGATTATGCCAATCATACCCTTTATAACTACCTAGTTAAAGGTAGCGTTTGAATATGTCAAACATAATGTTCATCAAGTGGAAGACTATAATAACTTCATGTCTAAGGATTCAAATGACATAACTAATATGAGATATATGTACGACATAGACCATGACATAAATCTCATATAGCGGGTCATGTCCAGTACCTTGTTCCAAACAAGTACCCATAAATCTAACATGATCATCCCATGACCATTTAGCCTTTATACTAGCGCTTAACAAGTACTAGGGACGAAGATTATTATAAGTAAAGATGAACAACAATAATAATCAAAACATCTCTTTATTGATATGAAATAAATGATAACAATTACAACGTTTATTAAACGTGCCTAGGGCACCACTACCAACAATCTCCCACTTGCCCTAGGCCCAATCTCCCATGTATCTAATACCCTTGGAGCTAACATGACCTTCATGTTTAGCTTGTGGAAGTCCCTTTGTTAGGGGGTCCGCAACATTATCATCAGTAGGTACTCTGCATATATTTACGTCTCCCCTATCAACGATTTCTCGAATGATATGAAAACGCCTAAGTATGTGTTTGGATTTCTGATGTGCTCATGGTTCCAAACCGACAAAGATGATAGTATGTACTTAAGAATCGCTTTTACAGCCATCCAGTGATATTCACCGGGGTCGGATTGGTATCTACTTGTCATGCTTAAAGCATAAGATACATCCGGTCTAGTACAAATCATGGCATACATGATGGACCCAATTGACGAAGCATATGGAACATCATTCATTTTCTCACGCTCATCTTTTGTCTTAGGACATTGAGTCTTGCTTAGAGAAACTCCATGTAACACTGGTAAGGTTCCTCTTTTAGAATTTCCATACGGAATCTTCTAATGACCTTGTCAATGTATGTACTTTCGCTTAAACCAAGTAGCCTCCTTGATCTATCTATATAGATCTTAATGCCAAGTATATATGCGGCTTCACCCATATCTTTCATTGCGAAGTATTTTCCTAACTAAGTCTTCACGGACTGAAGTGTAGGAATATCGTTTCTAATGAGTAATATGTCATCCACGTATAAAATAAGGAATAGCACTATGCTCCCACTAATCTTCTTGTATACACAAGGTTCATCTTCGTTCTTGATAAAACCAACTCTTTGACCGATTCATCAAAACGGAGATTCCAACTCCTTGAAGCTTGCTTCAATCCATAGATAGATCTCTGCAATTTGCATACCTTAGAATTCTGTTCAAAACCTTCCAGTTGTGTCATATACACATCCTCTTGAAGTTTTCCATTTAGGAAAGCGGTTTTGACATCCATTTGCCATATTTCATAATCATGATATGCGGCAATAGCAAGCAGAATTCTTATAGACTTGATCATTGCTACGGGTGAAAAGGTTTCATCATAGTCAATACCATGAACTTGCCTATAACCTTTCGCTACAAGCCTAGCTTTGTAAGTATGCACCTTCCCATCCATGTCAGTCTTCTTCTTGAAGACCCATTTGCATCCTATGGTTTTTACACCTTCGGGCACATCAATCAAGTTCCAAACTTGATTGTCTTGCATGGATTGGAAATCGGATTCCATGGCTCCAAGCCACTTATCCGAATCAGGAGAAGACATCGCCTCTTGGTAGGTTGTCAGTTCATCATTCTCAATGATTTCCACCTCATTACTATCCGTTACGAGAAATCCATATTTCTCGGGCTCGGATCGTAACCTACTCGATCTGCGAGTTGCTTGTGTATTTTGAACAGGTTCCACAACTCCTTGTGGTCCTTGTTCTTGTTCCACTATTGGTTCAATGTCATTTTCTGGGTCTCGAATCTCTTCAAGATTTATTTTACTCCCACTGATTTCTTTGGAGAGAAACTCTTTCTCTAGAAAGACACCAGTTCGGGCAACAAAAACTTTGTTGTCCTCACGGTTGTAAAAGTAATATCCTCTAGTTTCCTTTGGATGTCCCACGAAAATACATTTGTCAGATTTGTGTGCAAGTTTGTCAGAGACAAGTCTTTTGACAAAGGCTTCGCAACCCCAAATCTTCATGAAAGATAAACAAGTTTTCTTTCCGCTCCACATCTCATATGGAGTCTTTTGAACCGATTTAGTTGGAACATGATTTAGTGTGAATGCAGCGGTTTCTAGAGCGTAACCCTAAAAGGATATTGGAAGATCAACTTGACTCATCATTTATCGAACCATGTCTAACAAAGTCCGATTTCTCCTCTCGGACATACCATTCCATTGTGGTGTTCAGGGTGGAGTCAATTGTGAAACTATTCCACAATTCTTTAGATGATCATCAAATTCATGACTCAAGTATTCTCCACCTCGATCTGATCGAAGTGCCTTAATACTTTTGCAAAGTTGTTTTTCTACTTCATTTTGAAATATTCTAAATATCTCAAATGCTTCACTTTATGTTTCATTAGGTAAACATACCAAAATATTCTATAATCATCGGTGAATGTTATGAAGTATTGAAATCCTTCCCTAGCATTGCTACTTAATGGTCCGCATACATCAGAATGTATCAACCCCAATAAGTCGCTTGCCCTTTCACCTAACTTGGTAAAAGGTGTCTTAGTCATTTTTTCAAGAAGACACGACTCACAAGTATCATATGACTCAAAGTCACATGAACCCAAAAGTCCATCCCCATGGAGTTTTGAGATACGCTTCTCATTAATATGACCAAGACGGCAATGCCACAAATAAGTATGATTTACATCATTAGGTTTAGATTTCTTATTTATATGATAGACATTGTCATTATTTTCATTCTTGACATTCAAGACATAAAGACCATTAAATGAATTAGCAATACCATAATGCACATCATTTAAATAAATAGAAAATTTCTTATTCTCAATAAGAAACTTAAAACCTTCATTATCCAAACAAGAAATTGAAATAATATTTCTACTTAAATCCGGAACATAATAACAATTTTTCAAAACAAGAATTAATCCAGAAGGTAAAGTGGCTTCATAAGTCCCTACGGCTAATGCAGCAACTCTTGCTCCATTCCCCACGCGTAGGTCTACTTCATCCTCTTTAAGTAGTCTCCTCTTCTTTAGTCCCTGCACATTTAAACAAATGTGAGAACCACATCCGGTATCCAATACCCAAGAATCAGTGGTAGAAAGGAGAATATCTATCATATAGATACCTGAAGTCGACGCAGCCTTGCTGCCATTCTTCTTCTTTTGCTCTTCCAAGAAAGCCTTGCAATTACGTTTCCAATGACCAATTTCTTGACAATGGAAACAGATTGCATCCTTTTGTGAATCGGGTTTTGCCTCAGAAGCCTTGGAAACCTTTGCCATGCTTATATTGGGTTTGACAACTTTTGCCTTACCCTTTCCTTTAGCACCAGCCTTCTTCCCATCATGAACCAAGAGCACAGGAGAACCTTTCTCCACAATCTTCATCTCCGCAGTTTTAAGCATCCCATGCAACTCGGAGAGATTCTTTTCCATTCCATGCATGCTATAATTAATCACAAACTGATTATAACTTTTAGGCAATGAATTAAGAATGAGATCTGTGGCTAGCTCCAATGGGATTGGATAGCCAAGTTTCTCAAGATGTTCCACATAACCTTTCATTTTAAGCATGTGAGGACTCACTTGTTGCCCTTCACTCATTTTGCAAGAAGTGAATGCAACAATGGTCTTCTACCTCTCTTGCCTAGCTTGCTCTTGAAACATGGCTCTTAACTCCACGCCTATCTCATAGGCTTCCGAATGTTCCAAACTTTGTTGGAGTTTTGAGCACATAGTAGCAAGCATGAGACAACTTACATCTCTAGAATCATTACGATGTTTCTTGTAATTGTCTCTTTCTGCACTAGGGGCAGTAGGTTATGGTTCGGTAGGAAGTGGCCCGTCGAGAATGTATAACTTATCTTCTTGCGTTAGAACAATTCTTAGGCTACGGATCCAATCCATAAAGTTTGTACCATTCTCTTGGAGCTTATCCTTCTCAAGGATCAATCGCAATGAAATTGATTGAGTGTTAGTAGTCATTGTCTACAAATATGCAAAATTTCCAAAATTTAATAAGTACCGGTTTCATTAAAGAAATAAATAATGTATTTTTTAAACAAAAATACTCCTACTAAATTATATAACCTTCATATACATCCAATGTATAATATAATTTTAATTGGGCTAAGATCCAACTTTAATTTAACTTTTGAGTCCACGGAGGCGGACCGCTCAAAACTAAATTAATTAGGTAGACAATCATGTCAATCATATCCCATATGATTCTTAGATTATTCTATGAGATTCTTTGAGAAATCCAATTTCAAAAAGCATGTTTAATCTCATCTTTTGCCTAGGCCCAAAACTGTTTTGACGCCTAATTAAGTCCAACCATTTTAAACATATAGGAACCATTCAATTTAATGCACCTTGCGGAGGCAAGCCCACATTGAATTAATGAACCTCATCTTACTCATACATGAATAAAATTAATGCACCTCGCGGAGGCGAACCCACATCAAAATCACCCATGTATAAACAAGTGTTTTAATTATGGCATGGCAAAAGGAACTTAAAACCTTCTTTGAAGGTACATCACATATAGCATACAACACATTTATGAGCACATAATATAAACATGTTACGCATCAAGTTTAGCCACTAAATTAATCTCCATTAATTCAAGTATAATATTTATGTGTCATTAGTTTCTCTATAATTATAAGGATGAGACTATTTCAACTTGGTTATTATCCCCAAATCAAGACAACAAGAAGTGCGGCCGAAACTAAGCCATAAGGCATCCACAATTCCGCACTAATTCAAGAAACCAAGAAAGTAGTCCATGTGGCCGAAACTAAGCAATAGATGGTCTCGATGAACGTAGGACAATTGCATCCACAATTCCACATGGATCTCCAATCTTTGAATCAAGAATTTTGTTTCTCAATTTTAGCAATTATGAACTCTTCATAATTCTAACTTCGTTTTATCTTTAAATCTTTGATTGCAATCAAGTTTGGGAAACACAATCTCGATGAACGTAGATTAGCCATCCAAACCTTGAACCAATCTTAGAATCACAAGACTAAAACAAATAGGAAAATCAAACCCCAGGATCCACACCCAAATCAACTGCCCAAAACCCACTCCAGATCAGCAGGTCTGGCTGGTCTTGTCACTGGTCTAGTTGGGCCCCATCAAAATTCCAGATTCTGACTCTGACCGAAAATTAAAGCCAGAATCCTGACAACTGTGCGGCCGCCCAAGAAAAGACTGTGCGGTCGCCCAAACTTGTGCGGCCGCCAAGTTTTCTGTGCGGTCGCATAGTAGCATCAAAATGAATTTTTAAAGTTCGAAAATTTGTCTCAAAATTGTTTTCCCCGATTATTAAAACTTTGATCCAATAAATAATTAATAATCAAACAATTCAGAATCCAACATAATTTTTAGTGCGATTCAATAGTGCGATTAAAGTTGTAGAACAATAAACCACATAAAATCATATAACACATAAACATCATATAATCCAATATTCATATCATGCTAGGCACATAAACAATTTATATACACACAACATGATATAGGTATTGAAATAATCAACATGAACGGGGCTCTGTGTCGCGACCCCGAACCCCGCGGGCCCGAGATCGCGAGCTGGACGTCGACTTAAAACCAAAACTATGAAATACCGAAGTTAAAAATTTTATTTGATACCAAAAGGTGATGATCCAAAGTTTTATAAATCCAAGTTTGATAATAACCAAATACAACTATCATAAACTTCCACAAGTTTATGCCCAACAGAATATAAATGTACAATTCTTAATGACGTCATTGTTTGGTACAACTATCCCAAAAAGGTTACACATTTATATAATGTAAACCAACCTATAACAACTTTCCCCAAAAGAATGTATCCACACTCGACGTCCTATTTCTCGTGATCAGCGAGACTAATCCTTAGCACCTGGGGGGGGGGTTAAGGAAAAACAAAGATAAAAGAAAGGGGGTGAGATAAATCTCAATAAGTTACTAATGCAACTACATGACATGCTATGATGTAATAATCAATAATAATTCACATGACATATAGCAATTATCACATAACAGATAGCAGCGGAAATAAACACATAACAAAGGATATAGCTAAGGTATTCCCAAACCGATACATCCAAATAAAGGATCGCTGCGCAGCTTCAATAATCAACCATCAACGTCTTCATAATAGCCTGAAAGCTGAAGAGAAATCCCCGGTACCAGAACAATAACCAAATGAAGTGTCACAAGGGACGGGAGACATGCCACAAAGTCATGCTCCAAGAAAAGCTAAAATGCACACAAAGGAGCTAGCTCTTCTCACATCCAAGGCCAATCTAGAGGAGGGTAATAATGGGGCAAAACAATGGTCAACATCACAATGGACTTGGCTGTGCCATCATAATGTTTCGCATCGCCCAAACACACACAAAATAACCAGCTGGACTTCCAAATAAATGCTAAGTAATAAATACTAGCTTAAATAAACACTTAAGGTTCCAAAGTAGGTAACCAATCCAAATAAATTACCACAAAGGTAAACCAATCCAAACAACACATCAAGGATGAACTACATTCCCAAAATAACACTTGGTCAAATTCCATAACATATTTATTCACAAAAGAATCAACTCCACTTAATAAAATGTTCCACGGTGTTATCTTAAGTTAATTAGAAGAAATAAACCTAAACTAGTTGAGCCCTAAGTCTTAAACCAAGCAAAAGGGGCAAAATCCCAAGCAGGCGGGCGGGCGGGCGCTCGGGTAGGGGCAGGCGGGCGCTCATTTACCAGAAGGTCTGGCCGCTGGAAAAAAAGGGTGCAGGGCGGGGCGCCTGGTCTACGCATTGGCCAAGAACAGAGCTGGGTAATGCCATTTTCGACCAAAACCACAATCTTTCATTTAAGTATCCAAATCAAATCTTCCCAATACATTTCTAAAGCTCCTAAGCAACACCCAACCTAAAGGGAACCTAAATAACACCCTTTAATCATCCAAACCAACACCAAATCCCCACATTCAAGATTTCACCATTTTTACCCAAAAACTCAAATAAATTCTATACTCAATCAAACTTCAAATATAACACATCAAGCATTATATAAACATGATATGAACATTTTAGCATAAAAATGGGGGAAAAGTAACTTACTTGGATTTTCTCAAAGTTGACGGATTTCAAATATTTTTGATTCTACGCGATCCTATCGACGATCTAAACAAGTTTCACGTTTTAAGAAATGAGAGATAACAAGAGGAAGATGGAGAAAATGAAGAGAGAAGATAGAGAAAACTTACCCCTTTCTTTGGCTAGGAAGAGAGAGAGAGAGAAATGAGCTGGGAGGAGGAAGATGATGAGGAGTGAGGGTGAAATAGGGAGGTTAGGGAGGTGAGGGAGAGGAGAGGGAGTAGGGGAAATTAATTCAAAATGTTACACTCAGACCCTTCCCCATCTACTAACACAATTACTTACACTTAACCAAAAGACCCAAATAAAATGCTAGGCATAAATATTATTAAACATAAAATGCACACATAAATATTTAAATAAATAATAATATAAATAAATAAATAAGCAAATAAATAAATAATAATTATTTATTATTAATAAAATAGAGCCTAGTTTTTGGGTCGTGACATTCACTCCCCCTTAAAGAAAATTCGACCCGAATTTTAACGAGACTTACCCGAATTAAAAAGCCACGGATATCTCCTCTCGATCTCATCTCGGAGCTCCCAGGTCGACTCCTCGACATTATGATTCCTCCAAAGAACTCTAACCAACGCAATGCTTTTGTTCCTCAACTCTTGGACTTTGGCATCTAAAATCCGAACCGGTCGTTCCTCATAAGTCATATCCGGCTCGATATCCTCCGGTACCCTCGGTAACACGTGAGATGGATCATGAACATACTTCCGAAGCATAGAAACGTGGAACACGTTGTGCAACCGGTCTAAAGATGGCGGTAATGCAAGTCGATACGCAAGAAGTCCAACCTTTCCCAAAATCTCAAACGGACCAATAAACCTTGGAGCCAATTTACCTTTCTTCCCAAACCTACGAATACCCACCTTCGGAGATACTTTCAAGAACACAAAGTCACCGGTCTGGAAACTAAGATCTCACCTTCGGTTATCTGCATAGCTCTTATGTCGACTCTGAGCTGTTCTCAATCGATCCCGGATAACTCTAACCTTTTCAACTGAATCCCGAAGTAAATCAATACCCAAAACTTTCGCTTCACCAACCTCATCCCAACAAATAGGCGATCTACATTTTCTTCCATACAAAGCCTCATACGGTGCCATCTCGATACTAGCCTGATAACTGTTATTGTAAGAGAACTCCACTAACGGTAAATGTCTATCCCAAGAATCGGAAAAGTCTATCGAACAAGCTCGCAACATATCCTCCAAAATCTGAATAGTCCTCTCGGATTGACCATCGGTCTGAGGATGAAAAGCTGTGCTGAATCGCAAATCTGTACCCAAAGCTTCCTGAAACGCCTTCCAGAATCTAGAAGTAAACCTCGGGTCTCGATATGACACAATGCTAACCGGAACTCCATGCAATCTAACGATATCATCGATATATAGGGTCGCAAGCTTCTCCATCGAATATCTGATGTCAATAGGCAAGAAATGGGCACTCTTGGTCAATCTATCCACTATTACCCAAACACTGTCATACTTCCTACGGGTACGAGGTAGTCCCGTAACGAAATCCATAGTCACATGCTCCCATTTCCACTCGGGAATCTCTAACGGCTGAAGTAGTCCCGCGGGTCTCTGATGCTCAGCTTTGACCTGCTGACAAGTTAAACATTTCGAAACATACTCGGCTATTTCCATCTTCATGTTATTCCACCAAAAATGTTGCTTCAGATTCTGATACATCTTCGTACTACCAGGATGAATAGTATACCTCGATTTGTGACCCTCATCTAAAACTTGCCTCTTTAATCCACCAACGTCGGGTATGCACAAACGACCACGGAAAGTCAAAATTCCACTCGAACTCAAAGAAAAATCCTCGAAATTCTTTTCCTTCAATTTACCCATTACCTTCACTAACTCGGGATCTTCCTTTTGAGCTTCTTTAATTCTTTGATTTAGGTTCGGAGACACCCTAATATTCGCAAAAATAGCCACATGTCTCGATTCACGAGGAGACCAATCTCGAACATCCTCAAGCATTTTCCACTCACGGACCATCATCGAAGCCACATAAGATTTCCTACTAATCGCATCGGGTACCACATTCGCCTTTCCCGGATGATAAGAAATCGCACAATCATAATCCTTCAATAATTCCATCCATCGGCGTTGCCTATTATTCAACTCTTTCTGGGAGAAAAGGTATTTCAAACTCTTGTGATCCGTAAAAATCTCAAACTTCGCTCCATAAAGGTAGTGCTTCCATTTGTGCAACGCAAAGACTATCGCCGCCAATTCCATATCATGAGTCGGGTAATTCTGTTCACTAAGGGTCAACTTCCTCGAAGCATAAGCAATTACTTTCCCATTCTGCATCAAAACACAACCCAAACCCTCTTTCGAAGCATCACTGTAAATCACTAGGCCATCGCTCCCATTAGGCAAAGTCAAGATCGGTGCGGTAGTCAACCTCTTCTTCAATTCCTCGAAACTCTTGTCACATTTCTCGGTCCACACAAACGGGACATTCTTCCGGGTCAACTGAGTCATCGGAGTAGCGATCCTCGAAAACCCCTCAATAAAACTTCCGTAATAACCGGCTAAACCAAGAAAGCTTCTAATCTCTGTCACTGATTCGGGTCTCTTCCAATCCACTATGGCTTCAATCTTTGAAGGATCCACCGAAATACCGTCTTTAGAAATCACATGGCCCAGAAATGACACTTTCTCGAGCCAAAATTCGCATTTACTAAACTTTGCAAACAATTTCTCCCTCGCAAGAACGGATAAAACTGTCCTCAAGTGTTGCTCTCGTGCTCCTCTCGAGATTTAGAGTAGACGAGTATAGCATCAATAAAGACCACCACGAACGAATCAAGATAAGGATGGAAAACTCGGTTCATTAAATCCTTAAATACTGCAGGCGCATTGGTCAACCCAAACGGCATAACCAAGAACTCATAATGACCATACCGAGTGCGAAAAGCAGTCTTCGAAACATCCTCCGATCGAATCTTCAACTGATGGTACCCACTCCTCAAATCAAGTTTAGAGAAAACCACGGACCCTTGAAGCTGATCAAACAAATCATCGATGTGAGGTAGAGGATACTTATTCTTCACCGTACCTGATTCAACTTCCGGTAATCGATGCACAATCTCAAGGAACCGTCTTTCTTCCTCACAAATAAAACCGGTGCTCCCCACGGGGAACACTAGGGCGGATAAACCCTCGATCAAGCAACTCTTGCAATTGAACCTTTAACTCCTTCAACTCTGCGGGAGCCAACCTATAAGGTGCCTTCGAAATTGGAGCCGTACCCGGCAAAAGGTCTATACAAAACTTAATCTCACGGTCGGGCGGCATATCATACTCGGAAGAGAAAACATCGGAAAATTCCCGAACTACCCGAACACTATCCAAACTAGGGGATTGCTTCCTAGTATCAAGAACACTAGCCAAATACCCCTCACAACCACTATGCAATAATTTTCTCGCTTTCATAAAGAAATTAAGCGAACCTTTCTACTCAGAGGACTAGCCTCAAACACAAATTTAGGCACATCAGGAATAGAAAAAGTAACAATTTTCTTACGGCAATCAACAGAAGCATGAAACTTGCTCAGCCAATCCATACCCAAAATGACATCAAAGTCTTGGATAGGAAGAACTACCAAATCCGCACAAAGGACACGACCACAAATAACCACATCACAAGCACGAAAGACTCGATCAGAAATCAAGCATTCTCCTATAGGGGTCGATACCTCTAGCACGTACGGTAAAGACTCGAATGCAGCATTTAACATGGAAGCAAATTGCACAGAAATGTATGAATGAGATGATCCTGGATCTACTAACGCTCGTGCGCTCACATTAGACACAGAAACAATACCTCCAATAACCGAAGGATCATCGGTCGCCTGTTGTTGATTCATGGCAAACCTTTCCCTTGACCTTGGGCTTTCCCGTAGCGTCCCTTTTCTGACCCTGTGGAGCCCCAGCTCCTACCCCAGTTGGTTGACCTCTGCCTCTAGTACAATCCTTGCAAATGACCCATTTGACCACAATTGGTGCACCTTCCCTGCTTATTCCAATAACGGTCCTCAGAATGACCTTCCTTTTGACAATACGAACAAAGCCTCCTAATTTGGTTCCCTTGGTTCCCGGAAGTGGTACCCGGTTCCTTGGGGTCGGTTGCCCTCGGACTGAGATTGTCCCCCAAAGTTACCTCGGTTATCGGAACGGTGTTGAGGTTGAGATTTAGCATGGCTTCCCGGTTTACCCGTACCCACAACCTCGGTTTTCCTTTTGTGCTCCCCAATATCTTGCTCTATCAAGTAGGCTCGATCTACTGCATCCTGAAAAGTCACAATCTTTTGGGCTATCAGTTGAGTACGGATGGAGGTCTTCAATCCCCGAATGAATCTTATGGCTTTTTGTTCCTTGTTCCTCACCAAATAGTCACAATACCGGGCTAATTCTGTGAACTTAGCCGAGTATTGTGCTATGGACAACACACCTTGCTCCAGGTTGAGTAGCTCGATCTCCTTTCGGTTTGATCAACAACCGGAATGAAATGCTCCTTGAATTTGCGCACAAACAACTCCCACATACACCGTGTGAGTATCATCCCAACTAGTTTAACACCCTTCCACTAATGCTCGGCGGCTCCCACAAGCTTGTAAGCCGCGAACCGGACCTTGTCCTCATCCGTGCAACCAAATACCTCATAAATCTTCTCCATCGACTCAATCCACAACTCAGCTTTCCGAACATCGGGTTCCCCATTGAACTCAACCGGTTTCAGTTTGAGAAATTGCTCCAATCCATAGCGGGGTGGTGCTTGTTCTACTCTCGGACCTTGATCATGTATGGCCTTCATGGCCGCCTCGAACATGCCTTGAAACATAGCACGTGCTTCTTCCCTTGTGTCATTCTGATTTGCATTACCGGTACTACCTTCACCACTCCTTCTACGAACCATTGTAAACAAGTACCTGCATAAAACATCAACCGTTACTCACTCCGAACACAACTACCCACCTAGGTCATACTAGTCCACCTAGACTTATACTTAGAGCCAAACCATGGCTCTGATACCAACTGTCGCGACCCTGAACCCGCGGGCCCGAGATCGCGAGCTGGACGTCGACTTAAAACCAAAACTATGAAATACCGAAGTTAAAATTTTCATTTGATACCAAAAGGTGATGATCCAAAGTTTTACAAATCTAAGTTTGATAATAACCAAATACAACTATCATAAACTTCCACAAGTTTATGCCCAACAGAATATAAATGTACAATTCTTAATGACGTCATTGTTTGGTACAACTATCCCAAAAAGGTTACACATTTATATAATGTAAACCAACCTATAACAACTTTCCCCAAAAGAATGTATCCACACTCGACATCCTCTTTCTCGTGATCAGCGAGACTAATCCTTAGCACCTGGGGGGGGTTAAGGAAAAACAAAGATAAAAGAAAGGGGGTGAGATAAATCTCAATAAGTTACTAATGCAACTACATGACATGCTATGATGTAATAATCAATAATAATTCACATGACATATAGCAATTATCACAAAACAGATAGCAGCGGAAATAAACACATAACAAAGGATATAGCCAAGGTTTTCCCAAACCGATACATCCAAATAAAGGATCGCTGCGCAGCTTCAATAATCAACCATCAACGTCTTCATAATAGCATGAAAGCTGAAGTGAAATCCATCCCCGGTACCGGAACAATAACCAAATGAATGTCACAAGGGACGGGAGACATGCCACAAAGTCATGCTCCAAGTAAAGCTAAAATGCACACAAAGGAGCTAGCTCTTCTCACATCCAAGGCAATCTGGAGGAGGGTAATAATGGGGCAAAACAATGGTCAACATCACAATGGACTTGGCTGTGCCATCATAATGTTTCGCATCGCCCAAACACACACAAAATAACCAGCTGGACTTCCAAATAAATGCTAAGTAATAAATACTAGCTTAAATAAACAACTTAAGGTTCCAAAGTAGGTAACCAATAAAAATAAATTACCACAAAGGTAAACAATCCAAACAACACATCAAGGATGAACCACATTCCCAAATAACACTTGGTCAAATTCCATAACATATTTATTCACAAAAGAATCAACTCCACTTAATAAAATGTTCCACGGTGTTATCTTAAGTTAATTAGAAGAAATAAACCTAAACTAGTTGAGCCCTAAGTCTTAAACCAAGCAAAAGGGGCAAAATCCCAAGCAGGCGGGCGGGCGGCGCTCGGGTAGGGGCAGGCGGGCGCTCATTTTACCAGAAGGTCTGGCCGCTGGAAAAAGGGTGCAGGCGGGCGCCTGGGCAAGGGCAGGCGGGCGCCTGGTCTACGCATTGGCCAAGAACAGAGCTGGGTAATGCCATTTTCGACCAAAACCACAATCTTTCATTTAAGTATCCAAATCAAAGCTTCCCATACATTTCTAAAGCTCCTAAGCAACACCCAACCTAAAGGGAACCTAAATAACACCCTTTAATCATCCAAACCAACACCAAATCCCCACATTCAAGATTTCACCATTTTTACCCAAAAACTCAAATAAATTCAAAATAAATTCTATACTCAACCAAACTTCAAATATAACACATCAAGCATTATATAAACATGATATGAACATTTTAGCATAAAAATGGGGGAAAAGTAACTTACTTGGATTTTCTCAAAGTTGACGGATTTCAAATATTTTTGATTCTACGCGATCCTATCGACGATCTAAACAAGTTTCACGTTTTAAGAAATGAGAGATAACAAGAGGAAGATGGAGAAAAATGAAGAGAGAAATAGAGAAAACTTACCCCTTTCTTTGGCTAGGAAGAGAGAGAGAGAAATGAGCTGGGAGGAGGAAGATGATGAGGAGTGAGGGTGAAAGAGTAGGGAGGTTAGGGAGGTGAGGGAGAGGAGAGGGAGTAGGGGAAATTAATTCAAAATGTTACACTCAGACCCCTTCCCATCTACTAACACAATTACTTACACTTAAACCAAAAGACCCAAATAAAATGCTAGGCATAAATATTATTAAACATAAAATGCACACATAAATATTTAAATAAATAATAATCTAAATATAAATAAGCAAATAAATAAATAATAATTATTTATTATTAATAAAATAGAGCCTAGTTTTCGGGTCGTGACACTCTGATACCACTGTTGGGTTTCGTAGTAACATGCGCAGCGGAAAATAGCATTAAAATTTTATGAAACCCAAAGCCCATAGATCCGTTCACATGATTGAATCAAATACTTGTAATATGAATACTAGAAAACTAACCCTTGATGACTTTGAATTTGGTCTTTGATCTTGGTGGAGAAATTGAAGCTTTAATCACGAACAAGTAAGAACACGAACTTTGAAGATGATGAGCTTCACCCTCTAGAGGTATCCACACCATGAACGAATATCAAGAACACTTTATCTTGGTTGCTAGACCAAAATTGTGAAACACGTTTTCACAATCAATATGAACTATATGGAATTTTATTTGTGTATTATTTTGTTCTTCAATCTAGGATATCTTAGAACAAAATAAAACCCTCTCAAACTCTTTGGAGACTTGCACAAAAGCTAGGGATAGTTTTGGCCCGAATTTGGCTGTTTATATACAAGTTAGACCTATTCCAATAGGAAACTTGTGTCAAAACCCGTCCCAAATCTTTTTCCTAATTGGATCAGGAAACCAGTCCCGACATGGTGTGCGGCCACCCAAAACCACTTGTGCGGCCGCACATCTATCTGGAAGGTTCTGGTACTTTTTTAGCCAAGTTGTGCGGCCGCCCATGCCCTCTTGTGCGGTCGCACACCTGCCCCAGATTTCCCTAATTTCCAAATTCCTCCAAATTCCTTCGACTCAATATTCCAATATAGTACTTATTTAAGATTCGTTCTATTGTGTGTGACCCTCTAGGATTGCACTAAGTTGGCAATGGGTTTAAACATGAAACCATAACATATGATTAAGTTCTAGCAAACCATCATACCTACCCAAATAGTATAACTAGATACAAGTTCGTATTCCTTTAAAACATGTCACAATCCCTTTGTCCACGATGTCATTGAACACAAGTCATGGTCAACAAGTCAACTTGTTTTGTTCAATACTTTCTCGATTCCGAATATGTTGATAATCCAAATGACATTGATCTAATCAGTTCATTTGAGTCCGGCCGAACATTTTCATCAACATCATTCCTACGAGAGGCCTAAGCTTGACATCTCTCCGAAGAGGGACAAATCCATTTAGCTTATTACTCTTCCCTACGTGAATCTGATTATGCCAATCATACCCTTTATAACTACCCATTAAAGTAGCATTTGAATATGTCAAACATAATGTTCATCAAGTGGAAGACTATAATAACTTCATGTCTAAGGATTCAAATAACATAACTAATATGAGATATATGTATGACATAGACCATGACATAAATCTCATACAGCGGGTCATGTCCAGTACCTTGTTCCAAACAAGTACCCATAAATCTAACATGATCATCCCATGATCATTTAGCCTTATACTAGTTCTTAACAAGTACTAGGGACGAAGATTATTATAAGTAAATATGAACAACAATAATAATCAAAACATCTCTTTATTGATATGAAATAAATGATAACAATTACAACGTTTATTAAACGTGCCTAGGGCACCACTACCAACAAGAGGAACATAAGAAAACCTAATGTGTAGCCTAAGTTTGATTTATGAAAACAGAGATTCTTGTTTATGAGGTTCGGGGGTTAGGTTACGAGATGGAAAGTACTTAAACACCCATCTCGCCCAACTAATGTTGGTCTTGCTTGTTCAAAATGTACATAATCAAAATGTTCTTCCTATTCTTCGATTATGATAAAAGGGGTTAAAAAGGGGGTTTTTAGAATGTAGGGAGATAACTCCTTGACTAACTTCAATGAAGTGATGTAATCATTGGTGTCATGTCCCAAAATGTTTGGGTGATTGTACTTTTGATGAAATAAAAGAGAAAAAGAAAGATGAAGTAGGGATGGGGAAAAAATGGTCTTTTACCTATGTTTCAAGGTGACTTCAATATTTTCTTGAGAAATTGCCTTCGAAATGCCTTGAATATCTTTGTGTATATTTTTCTTTCTTCAAAAGAGAGTCCTCCTTCCAATGGTGGATAAGAGGGGTTTAAATAGTTGTAAAACACATGTTTTTGGTACCAAAACCCAGTCACCAAGAAATCTTTCCTGGGCAAAATCATGTAAAATGAGCAAGGGAGAGATTCTTGGACAGAAATATTTAACTGACGCCCAGAGGTGCGCGCTTCCCACCTTGGGTGTGTAAGGCGCGCGCTTCTGGCTCCTATGGTCGGAGGCACGTGACTCAGGGATGGATTTTTTGACAGAATGGACTGGAAAGTCAGCCGTGCTATTTAGTTTAGTCCCTAGACTTAACGGGGTCAGTCAGTAACTTAATGGAAGTAACAGAAACTGACAAAAACACTTAAAGGGGGAGAAACACAAAATCAACCGTGCAATCGGGGTGAGAGGTCCAAGGAGGGGTGTTTATAGAGCCCCTCGGTGGCGTGGATTGCGAAGCAAAACACACCGATGAGAGAAAAGACATCCACCAAGGACATCACCAAGAAAAAGTAAAGACTCGATGCAACCAGGAATTTGAAATTGTGAGAGATAGGGGTGCGCTCCCTGTGTGAGCGGATTTTGTTGATAGAGGAGGTGGCATGATCTGTTTATGAATCCGCCGGTTGAATCTGTTGGATTAATATGTTAGTGAATCCATTGGAATGAGTCTGTTAGTAAACCCTCTTGATGACGAATCTGTTAGTGAATCTGTTGAACGAATCCGTTAGTGGATCCTTTGAATGAGTCCGTTAGTAAACCCTCTGTTGACGAATCTGTTAGTAAATCCCCATGATGAATTCGTTAGTGAATCCCATGAATGAGTCCGTTAGTGAACCCTTATAGGCGAATCCGTTAGTGAATCCGTTTGATGAATCCGTTAGTGAATCCTTGTTGACGAATCTGTGTAGTGAATCCGTTAGTGAATCCTCTTGAAGGAGCCCCGTTAGTGAACTCTTGTTGATGAATGCGTTAGTAAATCCGTTTGATGAATCCGTTAGTGAATCCTCTTGAATGAGCCCGTTAGTGAACTCTCTCTGTTGACGAATCCGTTAGTGAATCCGTTGAATGAATTCGTTAGTGACCTCTTGTTGACGAATCCGTTAGTGAATCCGTTGAACGAATTTGTTAGTGAACTCTTGTTGATGAATCCGTTAGTGAATCCATTGCTTTGCTTCAAGAAGTGGTGAATTTAGTGGCTCACCGCATACCAGATTGCTATTGGTGGCTGCATTTGATGTTGACTTTTCCCGGGGGTGCGGGCACAGTTGATTGCGGGCCAAAAGAATGTTTTCCCTTTAGCGAGGAAAATGTTGAGATTGACCTTGACTGTAGAGAGAGAGGGAAAGACAATCCTACCCTTTTAGTGGTTATTTCTATCTTACTTTAATTTAGACAGGCCTTAAGGGCGGACCAAATTATTGTGTGCCCGAATGTGTCTCGGAAGGCAAAGATTGTTGTGGCTTTGATGAAGAACTGTGGTCTTGTTGACTTTGGGAGTATCAGGACTTCTGTTCCTGCCTGATTTCCTCTTTTGACAAGGGTCAGGTGAAGCGTTTCTGAGACGGGAAGCGGGCGCTTCGGCTAGAGGATGTGGGACGCGCGCGCCGGTCAGGGGAGTAGCAGGGGGCGCATGCTTCTGGGAAGCGAAATCCGGGGCTTGACATTTGCTGGCCAAAAGATCTCCAACAACTATAATATCAGCCTCTGTTCGAGGCTTTTCTCCCAACAGCTATTTTCTGCCATTCTTGAACATTCTTTCTTTGCTCAATTTTGCTTGTAATCAACATTCTCCATGTCTTCCAGTTCTTTTGTTCTTGATGCCAAGGTTGTTGGTGAGTATGAGAAGGACCTGTCAACCTTTGTTTACTCTTTCAAGACCCACCCCAAGAAGGCTTTTGTGAAGGATTTCGGGTTCAGAATACTCTTCACGCTTCGGACCTTAAAGCCGGATTGGGACTTTTTGAAGACTGCTGTAGTCTTTTGGGATTGTGACAGTCATACTTTCAACTTTTCGGCGAATGAAATGGTATCGACTGTTGATGATTTTGGTGCTCTTCTAGGGATGCCGTTGGTGGGTCACATTGCCATCCCTAAATACCATCGTGGTGTCATTGATTCTTGGTCTGACTTGTTGAACCTTCCCATCGGAGATGTGGGGAAGATGTTGCATGGTACCGTAGTAGATATAACCTAGTTCCAATGTTCTTCAGCTTGCATTCGGAGGACGCGACGGTTCAGTCCTTCAAGAGGAATGCCATGGCAGTTTGCCTTTTCAGTGAGACTCTTTTTGCTACACCCTTCGGGACAGCGGATGCACAGTTGGCTGAGGTAATCTTGCAGGCGAAGGACCAACAGTTTAGCATAATTCGTCTCATAGTGGGGGAAACTCTTCATGGCTTGGATGAGCTGCATCGAACGGGTGAGATGTGTCGGGAAAGCCCCCTGCTATTGACTATATGGCTTCGAGAGCATTTCAGGATTATTCTCCAGATGGCGATCTATCGCCTTTTGCTGTTCACAGGAGAAAATTGCTGATCCGAGACTTAACCGAGGATGGTTGGAAAAAATTCTTTGCTTCTCGGGCGTCGGCCGACATTGAGTGGTGCCCTCCCTCTTGGGGTCTTCATCCTTTTGTGGAGTGGACCTCGGGCTTTGAGTATGTGGTCTTACCCGGCTTGAGAGACTCTTCATTTTACCATCCGGAGTGGGTTTTGAGGCAGTTTGGTCGCCAACAGATTATTCCTTTCCCTGGGAGTAGGGTGTTTCGTCCAGTCTCGTATATGGGTCCAGACTTTTCAGCGGAGCTTCAGTCAACTTGGGGAGATTACCGCCATCGGTGGGCTTTTGCCCCTATTTACGGGGTGGTAGTATCTTTCTTCCCGAGAGTTATTTGGACTATCTGTTTGGGACTCTTTACCGCGGCATTACTTAGGTTGACGTGCTTTGCGCTGAGTTGTTAGGAAAAGACTTTGAGCCTAGCAGTGCTTTGGGGAATAAGGAAGCTGCTGCTGATTCGTACAATATTTTGGCTGACCCTTTCGGTACCCTTTGGATAGCTTCTATGCTAAGAGGCGCATTGCTGCGTAGAAGGTTTCGGTCCGCCTCAGTGTTCCTAGGCCTCCCAAGAAGAATAGGATTGAGAGCCGTTCGGGTGGCCCTTCAAAGGCTAAGAGAAAATTAGATTTTCCTAGTACCCCAAGATTGCAATTTAATAGACCACTTGTTTAGGATTTAATGTTTTATTGTCTTTTATTGCTCAACAAGATCCATTATAGTGGTTAAAATAATTCAAGATATGAATAAAAATTGCATTTTGTTATGACATAATTGGGTAAAAATTATGTTTTAGACCACACCTGAAGGTTGCCTACGTTCCTCTTGTAGAGAGGCTCAGGTCTCCGTAGTTCAAACAAATGAAGACCATTTTTTTATGGTCTTTATTTGTTAAGCGTAGAACTTCTTGAGCTTGTCGAGATTGACCTCCTTTGGCAATTGATCAACATCCAAGTCTACGAGTCGGACTGCACCGCCGCTTAGTATCTTCTTGATCACATAAGGACCGATCCATCGAGGTCCCCATTTCCCAAGGGGATTCATAGCATTGGGAGGATGTTGTCTTAGGACTAGATCTCCCACTTTGATATTTCGAGATTTCACCTTTTTGTTGAAAGCTTTTGCCATTCTTTGTTGGTAAGCCCTTGTGCGTTCGAACGCTCTTAATCTCTTTTCGTCGAGTAGGGCTAGTTGCTCGTATCGACTTTTCATTCAATCAACCTCGTTGACTTGGTTCTCGAGTAAGACCCGTAGAGAAGGAACCTCGAGTTTGACCGGGAGTACGGCTTCAGAACCGTATACCAATGAGTAAGGAGTTTCTCCCGTTGCTGACCGTATTGAGGTGCGATAGCCCCACAATGCTAGCGGTAATTTCTCGGGCCAATCCCTTCCTACTGAAGCCATTTTTTGTATGATGACTTCGATTGTCTTATTTGCTGCTTTGACCGTTCCGTTGGCTTGGGGGCGGTACGGGGATGACTTGTGCTTGGTAATTTTGTAGTTAACCAAAAGCGCATCCATTTCTTTCTCGAAGTGAGAGCCATTGTCGGAGATGATTTCATGAGGAATACCATATCGTCACATGATGTTGTTCTTCACGAATTCAGCCACCTTCTTGGCATTAAGGACTCGGTAAGCTTGTGCTTCGACCCATTTTGTGAAATAGTCCACGGCTACAAGGATGAATGACTGTCCGTTGCTCCCCGTAGGATGGACTTTGCCGATGATATCTATGCCTCAACAAGAGAATGGCCATGGTATGGTCATGTTGTACAGTTGTAAAGGCGGAGCATGTTGTAGATTAGCATGGAACTGGCACTTGGCGCATTTCTTGACTTTCTCGATGCAGTCTCTTTCCATTGTAGTCCAATAGTAACCACTGCGGAGTATCTTTTTGGCTAACATAATCCCATTCATGTGGGGGCCACACTCACCTTCGTGGACTTCGTGCATGATTTCTTGGGCTTCAGTCTCATTACACATAAGAGATTGATCCCTTGATGGTGTCGTTTGTAGACTCAGTTTCCAATCAACACATATCTGGCGGCTAGCTTTTGTAGTGCTATTCGGGTTTTCCCATTGCTATTTTCGGGGAAGGTGCCGTTGTTGAGGAAGTTCATGATGTCTGTGCACCACATGGGGTTATCTTGGACTTCATTGATCTTAATGTTCATGCAGTATGCCGGACTGGTCCTCCTTAAAATTTTGAAGGGTTTCACCATTTTTCCTTTAGGCATCTTAACCAGTGAGGCTATAGTAGCCAAAGCATCAGCAAAGCGATTCTTGTCCCTTGGAAAATAAGTGAACGTGATGTCTTGGAACTGTTCAACCAATTCCCCGAGGTGTCGACCATACTGTTGAAGGGTCGGGTCTTGGATTCGCCATTTACTCGATGTTTGATTGATAAGGAGCAGTGAGTCACTGAATACTTCTAGTTCTGTGACATTTCTTTCTAGAGCTGCTTCTAGCCCCGCTATGCATGCCTCATAATCGGCAATGTTGTTGGTAGCTTCGAATTCAAGACGGATGGCAATTGGAGTGTAGATGTCCTTTGGATCAACAAGCAACATTCCTATCCCATAGCAGTGTTTATTGGTGGCGCCATCGAAAAAGAGTTGCCACTTATTTTCCTCGGTTGTAGTGCAAACCAAGTGCTCATCGGGAAACTGTAAGTCCTCCCCCTTCACTTCGTCACACGGAAATTCAGCAAGCTGATCACTGAACACTTTCCCCCTGATGGATTTGAGTGTGACGTAAGTAATGTCATAACCGGCGAGCATGAAGTACCATTTGGCTATCCTTGTCGACATGAAAGGCTTCTCGAAGATGTAGCGGAGCGGGTCCACTTTTGCTACTAGCTTGATCGGAAAGGCTTCCATGTAATGTTTGAGCTTTTGAGTAACCCAAACTAGTACTGCACATGACTTCTCCAAGGCAGAGTAATTCTTTTCACCTCCTTGAAATCGTCGACTGACAAAATTAATGGTATTCTCCTTTGTGGAGTCTCGTTGCTCTTGTGCTAGCATACCCCCTAGGGATTCATCGTTTACTATGAGATAGAGCAAGAGAGGCTTCTCTTTGTGAGGTGGAACCAAAACTGGAGGACATGTCAAATAGTGCTTGACTTGGTCGAAAGCTTTTTGGCAAGCGTCGGTCCATTCTAGAGCTACATTCTTCTTGAGTAGCTTGAAGATTGGCTCGCACATGGAAGTGAGCTGGTGCACAAACCGACTGATGTAATGAAGTCTGCCCATGAAACCTCTGATTTCTTTCTGTGTCTTGGGAGGAGGCATATCAATGATCGCCTTAATTTTTGAGGGATCTGCTTCAATACCCCTTTCTGTGACCATGTAGCCAAGAACTTTTCCTCGGATAACCCCAAAAGTGCACTTTAGGGTTAAGCCTTATCTTGTGTTGACGCAGTCTTTTAAAGAACTTGCGGAGGTTGATCAAGTGTTGACCGTCGGTCCCTTTGGAATGAATGATCATGTCGTCCACATAGACCTCAAGTTCCTTGTGAATCATGTCATGGAACAAGTCTGTCACGGCCCTTTGATAAGAAGCCCCAGTGTTCTTTAACCCAAACGGCATGACTGTGTAGAAAAAGGTGCCCCATGGTGTTGTGAAAGCAGTCTTGTGTTGATCCTCCTCGGCCATGAGAATCTGATTGTACCCAGCAAAACCATCCACAAATGAGCGGACCTCGTAGGCAGCGGTGGAGTCGACTAGCATGTCGATGTTGGGTAGGTCATCCTTTGGAGAAGCTTTATTCAAATCCCGAAAATCCACACAAACACGGACCTTGCCGTTGGCTTTTCGGACTGTGACCACATTAGCTAGCCATGTCGGATATTCAATAACTTTGATGAATCCCATACTGAGAAGCTTCTCTATCTCTTCCTTGACTTGTAGAGACCATTCTGGCTTGATCTGTCACGCCCCGAAAAATACTAAAATCCATAAACATAAAATTTTTATAATATACATCTCCAAAATACAAAATGCCAAACCGGGCGCGTGAATTCAACTATGAAACCAATACCATCAAACAACACCTCAACGAGATTATAACTCGGAGACTAGAAACAAACGCGGAAGCAAGAACAACTATTAACAAAAATACCCAAAGTGCAACCGTATATACAAAACACTGAACGACTATGAACCCACAATAATATGCATAAAGGCTCCGAAGAGAAACTATCCCAATTGCGATCAACCTGCTCAGAAGATTCCCGCTACAACGGACCTCACAATGCTACCACTTGCTTTCCTGGGGGGGGGGGTTAAGGAAAACAGAGATAAAAGAAACGGGGTGAGATAAATCTCAGTAAGTTAGTAAATGCATCTACATGGCATAATATCATGCAAATCAATTATATCACTGAGCAAGTAAATCATATAACAACAAATGAGAAAGCTCCCTATCGCCAACTGTCCCATACCAGTTGGAAATAATGACTAACTCATCATGCAGCACATAAGACTGAAATAAACACGTTACAAAGGATACTGAGCCAAGGTTTAAACCGAAGGATATAACAATTGCTGCGCAGCTTGAACCAATTCCAATCAACCAATCTTCGTGTTAGCATAAACAGCTGAAGACATCCAATCAACGTAGCAGCATAAGAGCTGAAAGAAACCAATCAACCCATCTTCATAGTAGCATAATAACTGAAGAGAAAACCCCGGTACCGGAACCAATAACAACAAGGGGACGATGACACACAGTCAAAGCCCAAAACCAATAGCTATAATGCTCACAAAGGGGCTAGCTCATCTCACATCCAAGGCCAATCTGGAGGAGGGTAGTAATTGGGCAAAACAATGGTCAAGAATTATAATGAACTCATCTCATTGCCATTATAATCTTTCGCATCGCCCGAAACACACAAATACCAGCTGGACTTTAAACAAGCACATAGTAATAAATATTCGCTTGAAACAACAACGGGGGCAATGATTCCAAAGTAGGGAACCAAGCCAAGCTCATCACAAAAGATACAAACAGTTACTCATGAAGAGATCAACAATAACGAATACAAGAAGTTTCTCATAAAAGAGTCCAACAACGATGAACGAGATTGCTCATAGAAAGCCCAACAACATTGACCATTAAAACATGATGATTCCAAGATAAGGCACGTACCAAACACATCCTAAATGTGATACCCACAAGTTACTCATAAAGAGCACAACCTAAACGGTCGCTCACAAATAGCACAATGGTTATTACCAAAATGACCCTAAACATTTACTCATAAAGATATACTAGGACTATGAACTCAACCATCTCATCGCACCTGGAATTCCAAAGTAGGAAATCAGAATGAGTACACCTTAAGGTTAATCACACCGTAGGTACCCAATCACCATTTCACGTCTTACCTCTGTTCATAGGCGAACCAATTCTTAACACTCGACCGAGCTCAAAAGGTAACACATTTCCATACATGATCACAAACGTACCAATTCAACACTTTGGTGTCCCATAACAACCCTCTAGGTACTATAGGATTTCACTTAAAACCTAGACCAAGTCTTATCCTAAAGTCAATTCGATCAGTAAAATAACTTTCCATTAAAGGATCTCAAGGTCGGGAATCTTCTATTATACCATAAAGATGATCACAACCACTCAACAAAGTCACTCAATTGGATTTACAAAACTTGTTCACAATGGATCGATACAACTCCTCTTAACCTCAAACACCCAATAAAATCCAGAAGTATAAAACTTATAACTTAACTTAACAACCTATCCCATCTTTTAGTACTTGAAGATAGATTCGAAACGATAGTTTACACGCCTAAAACGGAGTCCGGATGATAAAGTTATGGCCTCCGGAAGATTGAATGTAAAACGGACAATTGCGAAAGAGGAGGGTGCGCGCGCCCTCCCAAAAAGGGTGCGCACGCCCCCTTTGATAAGAATGCTGGTTTTTGAGTGCACAAGAGGGTGCGCACGCCCTTCCTAAAAGGGAGCGCGCCCCCTTGCCCGATTCAGCTTTTTGGCCTTCCTGGTAGCCTAAATCTTCATTTTTCCATCATATACTAACATAACCTCTATTCCAACTTCAAAAACACAACTAAAACCCTTACTTTGCCTCTATAAACACTTCTAAAAACTAACTCTACTAAGAGTTCCAAACACAACAAAACCTAGAACAACCTTTGATTTCAAAACCAAGTCCAAATACCAAAGTTGCAAATAATCCAAATCAAACCAAAACCAACCCATAATCTAACACTCCTAATAAGTATACTAAGGTACTAGAACAACTTATAAGTCTAAAATAACTCATCTAGCAACATTTAAACAACCCAAACAAAGGATGATTCAAATACCCAAATTTCACAAAAATATGAATAAATTGCAAATAGGTTCCAAATCCACCAAAGAAGCCATATATAACAACTAGAGCATCAATGGAGTTAATGATGAACAATTTAGTATAAATGGGGGAAAGTAACTTACCCGGATTTTATCAAAGTTGACGGAACTCGAAATTTCTTTGCTCCCTACGATCCTATCGACGATCTAAACATTTTTCGTATTAAGAGAAATGAGAAATAATGAGGGGAAGATAGCTAGAATGTAGAGAGAGAAAGAAAGAGAGAAATTTTACCTTTTCAACCAAGGAGAGAGAGAGAGAATGCTGGGAATGATGGTGAGGGGAAAGAGTGACTGAGGGGAAAGAGTGAGGGAGAGGTGAGGGAGAAGGGAGGGAGTGGTTGAAGAATTATTTTCAAAATGTTACACTTAGGGCCCCTCCCCTACTACTTACCCAATACAAATAACTCTCCACTAACAATTAAGACCCAACTCTCTACACTAGCACAATTAACAATTAAAATGCTAGTCATAAAATATTATGACACACAAAATGCACACATAATTATTTAAATAAATAAATAATTTAAATAAATAAATAAGCAATAAATAAATAATTAAATATTTATTACTAAGAAAATAGAGGCGGTTTTCGGGTCGTTACATGATCTTTCTGAGCTTTTGCTTGACTGGCTTGACGTCGTCTCTGACCGGAATTCTGTGTTCAGCGACCTTTCTGTCCAAACCCGGCATGTCTTTGTATGACCATGCGAATACGTCCACAAACTCCCTGAGCAGTGCTGTCAATCTGTCTTTCTATTCCCCATTGAAGAAGCTTCCGATCTTGGTTTCTTTCGGCTCTTCGTCGGTACCCAGATTAACAACATGCAATTCTTCATCAGCCCCTGGACCATTTTCACTACGATTACGGACCTGTTGAGCAAGTTCATTTTAAGTATGTTGTGTTTTCGTGGTCTATTTCATCACTATTTGAATCGTTATTAACTAGTTCATTAGATTCGTTATTAGTTAATTCATCATTCATGATGTTTGCAATATCAGGGTACTCGGAAAGGTCAAATTTTTCATTAACAAAGAAAGGGAACACACGCTCGGCTATGGCCTCCATATCCTCTTGGGTGAGGGTATCAGAAACACTCTCGGACTCGAAAGTGAATGTGAACATGTCTTCCTTCGTAACCTTGCGCGGAATGCAACCTATCTTCTTGACCAAGAATTCTTCGGATACCATGGGTCCCTTCATAGAATACCAGTTGTTGATCGGCTCGAAGCTTGGCTGAATCTCAATGATAGTCTCCCTTCTCGTGTCGGTGTCGTAGATGGCATTGAATTGGCACTCATCCATGAGGGCAAGTTCCTCTAACATGGAGGCTAAATCTGTCAATTCTTCCCCCACCGTGATCTCTGTCTCGGACTCTATGGTCACTTTCTTCCCTCACCATTCACGGGGTGACATGGGAGTTGGTTCATTTTTGGACTTCCAGATGTCACAGTCGGCAAAGATCTCAAGGCCAGGCTTTCTGATGCCCTTGCTGTTAACCCACGGCTCGGGAAAGATCATGTACAGAACAGCTTCCCCTTGGCGAACAAAGTAGCCATTCAACGTCTTGCGGTAAGGCCTCAGATTGGGTATCTCATAATGACGACCTTCTCTCCAGGCTCGGGCCTTTTCATTCTTGACGGCTTGCTCGTACTTTAAGTCACCTTTGGAAGGCTCATATCCCAAACCGAACTTGTTCTTAACAAGAGGAACCTCAATCGGTTGCATTCTCCCTTGTTGATATTTCCCTAGGCCTAAACCAGGGAAGTAGTTCATGTTCCTCATCATGCGGAGGACTTTGCGATTGCCGAGGGTCCATGATCCGTTTCCCCCTTCTTTGTCAATGGCGTTGACTGAGACACCGAAGAGGGTAGAGTCTGCTAAACCATGCTGAATTTGGTGGATGGGTTCCCCCTTTCTGTGGATAGTGACGTTTTCTGCATAACAGTCACAATTTCATCCCCATTTCTGAACTTTACACACTTATGGAGAGTCGAAGGGATGGCATTAGAACTGTGTATCCACGGTCGGCCCAAAAACAAGTTGAATGAGGAAGGTACATCGAGCACTTAAATGGGATGGACATGACCATGCTCCCAAACTCAATGTCTATTTCGACCATGCCCATGACTGTGCGGGCAGAGTGTATCGTAACCTCGGATTACTTGAGTAGAAGGCTTCAAATCTGAATTCTTAAGCCCCAGTATGCCCATAATTCGGCCGGGCATTAGGTTGATTTCGGAACCACCGTCAACCAAAACTCTTGATATAGGTCTCCCCCTTGCTCTTACTTTAAGGTAGATAGCCTCATTGTGATCGGACCCAAATGGTGGGAGGTCCATGTTGGCAAAGGTGATGACATTGCCAAAATGAATATGGCCTATCATTGCAGTGAGGTCCTCGGGAGTAGTATCGGGAGAGATTGATGTGTCATCGAGGTTACTAATGACAAGATCTCGGTGCTTCTTTGAGGATGCAATGATGGCCAAATGAGATGTTGGCTTGAGTTTTCTTGAGTTGAACTAGTAGAGGGTCTTCGGGAGTGTCGCGAGCTTGCGACCTTTGAGGAGAGGTGCTTGGTGCAGAAGTGGAGGAGTTGCTTGCTATGACTCGTCCGGATCGAGTTAGCATGTTGACATTCCCATCTTGCTTCTTTTTCCTATTCTCTAGTACTTCCCTCATTACCTCATCGTAAGTCACAACATAACAAGAATTATCAATCTTATTCATGGCATTGGAGCCCTCATTCATAATTGGGATTGAATGAGTGGTCTCCTCAAATTCTCCTATCTCTATTACATTGACACCACCCTCGTTTGGAACTATGAATTCCTTCTTGTCTATGAGATCTTGGATGACACTACGGAGAATGAAGCATTCCTCGGTGGTGTGGCCACTATATTGGTGGTAGCCACAATACTTGTGATGAGCATGATTGGCATTGACCATCTTAGGTTGGTACCCTTGTATAGGTGTGACTTTCCCCTTTGTTTTGAGAACTTCGAAGGCCTCGGTTTGAGTCATGCCTTGGAGAGGCGTGTAGACACGGTCATTTCGAGACTTCTTGCCTTGGGGTAGAGGAACCTTTTTGTAATTCCCCTTGTCTGTAGTGACGGCATTAACTGAAGCCTCTTTTAAGGAGCTAGAGGCGGCCTTGTAACGGAGGGTAGGAGCACTTTTCTTGATTTCCCTAAGCAACTCATCCATTCGGATCCCTGCCTCATACATTTAAGAGAAATCGGCATAGCACGCCCCACTTAGGTGGGTGCGGAGATCAATCTTCAGACACTTAAGAAAGATGTCCATTTGCTCCTTGGTGTTAGGCCTCTCGACAATCTCAGCAAGCTTGTCATTCCACCTTCTTGTGAAGTCAATGAAGGACTCGTTGTCCCTTTGAGTGGTGTTTTCAAGCTCTTTCTTGGTTGGCCGGTGGGTGGTGTTGCCTTGGTATTAACTCTTAAAGGCAAGCATGGCGGCGTCCCAATCAAGAGGGACTGTGAGCGGCAGAGTAGCATACCAATCCTTTGCCGTCCCCTCGAGAGTAAGAGGGAAACATTGTGCCATAACCTTGGGTGAGACCTTCTTCGGTACCATAGCCCAAATGTAAGTCTCGACGTGTGCCATGGGACAAGAGTTGCCCTTAAACTTGCTGATGTCAGACATCTTGAACTTGTCGGGGAGGGAAGCCATTGTGTTCATGAGAAATGATACTGATAGAGGCTTGTATCGGAGCCTTTCCCCAAGTTTAAGACCGTTGAAGCGTTGATCTATGTAGGCCATGATTGAATCAACCATCTTGGGCTCATTGTTATCGGTGCTTGGTTCCCCCATCTTCTTGGTGCGGGCACTGACATAGGGGCTCTTAAACAAACCCTCGGTCCATTCAAACTCGTCATTGTCTTTCTTGTTTTTACCCTTGGCGAGCTTGGTGAGCTTTTCTTTCATTAGCTCCATTTCGGCCTCGTGGGCCTCCCTTTGTGTGTCGAGGTGGGATTGCCAAATGTCATCTTTGTTTTGAGCCTCCTTATTGAGAGTTGAGACTTGTTCTTGGAGAAGTTGGACCATGTTTGAGAGTTGCTCGAGAGTCATGGTGTTGTCGATGTTGGAGCCGCCGGCCATTGATGCTGTTGAAGTTGTTGGAGTGATCTCTTCACGAACTAACCGATTTGCTGAATCCCGGTAGAAACGGTAAGTACCAATTGAACCTATATTGCAGAAGAGGCCCTTATCAGTCTTGAGTACACTTTCGGTCCATGAAGAGGCTTAGAACATACAGTGGGCACACGACTCAAACCACATAAAGAAAAGACTCTTTTTTTTCCTTTCTTTTTTATAAGTCGGAGGGATGGAATCCATTTTGGGTTTCTAAGAAAATAATGGAATCGTCACACTAGTATATAGACCATCTCGCGGTCCCATATATTCATCGGATTCTATCACGCTTGTGAATCCTACACATGTCGGGATTAAACTAAATTAATGTAGTAAAGCATACATGCGGGGATGGATTTTTATTTCGTCCATAATAACCACTTAGGGACAGATTTTTATTTCGTCCATGATAACCACTTGGCATGTATGATTTGAAGACATTAGTTTAGGGAAATCTCGGCATATGAAAACCGACTTTAGTCACGGAGTGTTAGACCCTAACTAGAATTGTGTTGGCTTGTGCCCGGCTAAATGAGAGGCTTAAAGGTCACCCCCTGCATGTAGTCATGAACTACGCCACGGGCTGAGGTTTACCGCTTCGAAGGAGTCAAGGTCTGGTGGAGCTTGAAACTTCCTAGGACGGGCCTCGACGGGTTTGGGGTTATGAACTTGTGCGACTCGATAGTGAGCAATTTTATAGGAATTCGTGCACGTAGTGTGAGGTCTAACACGTGACAAAAAAATTTACTCTTTTTTTTTTGAAAGAAAAGCACATAAATTACAACTCTCGAATCACCAGTGTGACCGATAAAATAAAACATGAAAGTAAAATAGTCCAAAAGGCCAGATTAGGCCTGATGCAGGCAACTGTGCCCACACCCCATCGAATTTGCTATGTTCTGAAACCTGTTCTTGTCCTGGAAACCTACCTAGAAGCGCGCGCCTCTGGATGGTGATGTGGGAAGCGCGCGCATGGAGAAATGTCTATGGGAGCCACCCGCTTCTGGTCAAACCTGTCAGAATGTCAGACTTTGGACTCAGGGGATTGCCCTGGTCCTGAATGTATTGTAACCCCTGCAGAAATGATTAGTGTAGAAAAAAGAAGAGAAAACTAGGAAGAACATATGGGATGCGGGTGACTCTGGTCCTTGATGTGGGATGCGCGTGCCTTAGGCCAAGAAGGCCAGAGGCGCACGCCTCCCCCATCAGAGACCAGAATATCCAGAAAAGATGTAGATTTTGAACAAAATGCAAGTTTAACCCTCAAACGTTCCCCAGCGGAGTCGCCACTGTAGATACCTCGGGTAAGCGCGACCTTAGGCTAGGGCACGCGGGTCGATTCTTAGGATGTCTATTTGTGATTTAGAGTCGCCACGTATGCTTTAGAGGAACATAAGAAAAACCTAATGTGTAGCCTAAGTTTGATTTACGAAAACAGAGATTCTTGTTTATGAGGTTCGGGGGTTAGGTTACGAGATGGGAAGTACTTAAACACCCATCTCGCCCAACTAATGTTGGTCTTTCTTGTTCAAAATGTACATAATCAAAATGTTCTTCCTATTCTTAGATGATGATAAAAGGGGTTAAAAATGGGGTTTTTAGAATGTAGGGAGATAACTCCTTGACTAACTTCAATGAAGTGAAGTAATCTTTGGTGTCATGTCCCAAAATGTTTGGGTGATTGCACTTTTGATGAAATAAAAGAGAAGAAGAAAGATGAAGTAGGGAAGAGGGAAGAAAATGGTCTTTTACCTATGTTTCAAGGTGACTTCAAATATTTCTTGAGAAATTGCCTTCGAAATGCCTTGATTATCTTTGTGTATATTTTTCTTTCTTAAAAAAGGAGTCCTCCTTCCAATAGTGGAGAAGAGGGGTTTATATAGTTGTAAAACACAAGTTTTTGGTGCCAAAACTCAGTCACCAAGAAATCTTTCCCGGGCAAAATCATGTAAAATGAGCAAGGGAGAGATTCTTGGACAGAAATCTGTAACTGACGCCCAGAGGCGCGCGCTTCCCACCTTGGGTGTATAAGGCGCGCGCTTCTGGCTCCTATGGTCAGAGGCGCGCGACTCAGGAATGGCTTTTTTGACAGAATGGACTGGAAAGTCAGCCCTACTATTCAGTTTAGTCCCTGGACTTAACGGGGTCAGTCAGGAACTTAAACGGAAGTAACAGAAACTGACAAAAAACACTTAAAAGGGGGAGAAACACAAAATCAACCTTGCAATCGGGGTGAGCGGTCCAAGGCGGGGTGCCTACAATAATATAAATTGCATAAAAGTAAAGACATAATGTAAAGCATTAATGTAAAGACATAATGTAAAGTGCATTAATGTAAAGACATAATGTAAAGAGACATTAAATGATAACAAGCCTTGATCATCTTAGGTTTGAACCCTTGATCATGCATAGAACATGAGGGTACCGTTGATTCACATCAAGAACTTGGTTCCAATTCATAATATTTGCAAGAATAATAAAGACATAATATGAATAAGGCAAAATGAAATAGAGTATGAGATGAAGAGAATATGGGGAGAAGGAGGCCTCACCAATTTTGGTTCTAAGCTTATCTTCTTTCTCTGTTTTCACTCAAGAATGTGTTTGTAACCCTGATCTGCTCTCAGTTTGGCTGAGTTTGCACACACAAATGATTTTTCTCCCCCCCCCTTGAAATAATTAGCCAAGGGTCCAATTTATTGGGACTGAGGGTGCCCAAACCATCCGTACGGATTGGCCCCTCTAGTACCCAAACTATCCGTACGGCTCAGCGTGGCGAGCTTCTGGATTTTTCCAATTTTAATTCCAGAATAGTCCTGGAATTTTAGGTTTGTTTTAGAGCCTATCAGTTTATCCCTGAATGGTGCTAAGAGTTCCTCTAAAGTTGGTTAATTTCAGATTGGGGTACTTACAATAGGGAGTTTTATTTGTCAAAGGTTTGGAAGGCAAGCGATTAATTATATATGCTGCAGTCAAAACACATTAAACACATTCCCCCCCCCCCAAAAAACTTTTTTGGAAAGCCTGCCTCAAAACGTAGGGCCCTTGCCATGTCTAAGATGTGACGGTGCTTGCGTTCGACAACACCATTTTGTTGTGGAGTGTCGGTACAAGACGTCTTAAGCATTATCCCATTATTGACATAGTATTCTAGCATCAAAAGTGATTGAAATTCACTACCATTATCAATTTTAATACGCTTGACTTTTCTATCAAATTGGGTGTTGGCCATATTACAAAACATAGTGAGATAAATATGGACTTCTTATTTATGCTTCATCAAGAAAACCCATACACCCCGACTAAAATCATAAACAATGGTAAAAAAATGTGCACCCGAGAAAGAAGACGTTTTATGACAACCCCAAATGTCACAGTGTATTAAATCAAAACAAAAACTGAGTTTGAATACTACTAGTAGGGAAGGGAAGTCTTGTCATTTTGGCTCGAAAAAACAAGTCACAATGTTCTTTTCCCTTACTACAATTATAATAAAACTGATGATTAAAAACGAAGAATGTCCCAATATTTTGTGCCATACCCGTGCATCAACTGTTGCCGTCATTTCCATATGTTCCTTTATGATCGGTTCCAAGTGATATAGACCATTGCTGCATCTACCCATTCCAATCAGAGCCCTCGAAGCTAAGTCCTTTATCACACAAAAATCTGGAAAGAATGTGAGAGCACAGTTCAAATATTTTGTCAATCGACTAATAGATAAAAGATTGCATTGGAAAGTAGGAATATTTAAAACATTAAGAATATGTGATCCATTCGGGAGTTTTTCAGTGCCAATCCCCTTGACTGGTATGACATCGCCATTGGGAATTCTGACTGGGGCCTCTGTTCCAGTCCGAACGTGATTCTCCAGCATGGATTCGTTGCAAGTTATGTGGTCACTTGCTCCTGAGTAAATGATCCAAGCGTGTATATTTTTCTGCTTACCTGCTCTGTTTGGTGTAGGAAGAGAGTTATATTCTCCTTGTGTTTTGTTTGTAAAGAATTGAACCAACTGCTTGTACTGCTTACCGGTAAATCCAAGAATCGGGTGTTGGTAGTGGTGCCCTAGGCACGTTTTATAAATGTTGTAATTGTTATCATTTATTTCATATCAATAAAGATATGTTTTGATTATAATTGTTGTTCATGTTTACTTATAATAATCTCCGTCCCTAGTACTTGTTAAGCACTAGTATAAAGGCTAAATGATCATGAGATGATCATGTTAGATTTATGGGTACTTGTTTGGAACAAGGTACTGGACATGACCCGCTGTATGAGATTTATGTCATGGTCTATGTTGTACATATATCTCATATTAGTTATGTCATTCGAATCCTTAGACATGAAGTTATTATAGTCTTCCACTTGATGAACATTATGTTTGACATATTCAAACGCTACCTTTAACCGGGTAGTTATAAAGGGTATGATTGGCATAATCGGATTCACGTAGGGAAGAATAATAAGCTGAATGGATTTGTCCATCTTCGGAGAGATCTCAAGCTTAGGCCTCTCGTAGGATTGATGTTGATGAAAATGTTCGGCCGGACTCAAAAGAATTGATTAGATCAATGTCATTTGGATTATCAACATATTCGGAATCGAGGAAGTATTGAACAAAGACAAGTTGACCGTTTGACCATGACTTGTGTTCAATGAGATCGTGGATAAAGGAATTATGACATGTTCTAAAGGAATACGAACTTGTATCTAGTTATACTATTTGGGTAGGTATGACGGTTTGCTAGAACCTAATCATATCTTATGGTTTCATATTTGAACCCATTACCAACTTAGTATAATCCTAGAGGGTCACACACAATAGAACGAATCTTAAATAAGGACTTTATTGGAATTTGGAAATTGGGGAAATCTGGGGAAAGTGTGCGACCGCACAAAAGGGCTTGGGCGGCCGCACAGTTTAGCTCAGAAAGTACCATAAACCTTCCAGATAGATGTGCAACCGCACAAGGGTTTTGGGCGGCCGCACACCATGTCGTGTAACGCCCATCCTTATTCTTGTTAAATATTTGACTTATTTGTTAAATACTTGAACTTGCATATTATGTGTTAGTTTTACTTGGGTTAAATTCTTAATTGCTTTAGAATATTTAGGTGGTTTAAATGTCTAGTTTTGACTTGGGTCATTTGTGAAAATTTGACTTTAGGGGCTTTTTTGTTAAAAGTGAAACTTGAGGGGCCTAGGTGTCATTCTTGGAAAGTTCCAAGTATATCAACTTGTTTGTTTGCCTGAGAAAGGCATTTTACTCAAATCTTCTCGTTGTTTCCTCTGTTTCAAAGATAGGGTTAGGTTTTTACCCTATTCTCGACTTCTCGAGCTTAATTATCCCTCCGTTCTTGATTCTGATCCCGGATAAATATTCGTGGCCTTGAATAGAGCGTTCCAGGCGATCAGAAATTTATTTGGGTAACTTTGATTTTTGACTAAGTAAGTTATTAGCTCTCCCTTGCTTGTAATAACATTCATATATGTTATTTTTGATACTTGTGCTTGTCAATTTCGTGTTTGGGGCAATTTTTGTTATACTTGTAATTTTGGGACAAAGGGAGTATAACCCTCTGTGTAAAATAATAGAAGAAAATTGAAAGTAACATTTTTAGTATGTTAGGCATCCCTGGGTATGTTAAAAATGTTAGTAAAAAGTTACTCCTACGCTTGGGACGGAGAATTTTAGGCCTGGAAAGAAATTTGGTGTTTGCTGAAAATTGTACCAGGCACCCGCCTGGTGGTCCCTTGAGCGCCCGCCCATTTCATCAGAAGTTTTGTTTTCAAAAGTGCCTTATTGAGCGGCCGCCCGGTCCATGGTAGGCGCCCGCCCGGTCCCCTGTTTTAACAAAAGTGTTTTAAATCTAATTGAAATGAAAGCTTACCCCTCCTAAGGCATAGATCCTTAGTATAAGATTTCTAGCAAGTGTTATGTACCTTTTGGGGCATTAGAACTCGGTCTTGAACATGAGTGCTTATTGAATTAAAATGAGAACTTAAGTATAAGAGTAGTAACTCTTCTTTATGTCTTGAAAGTGCTATGAACAAGCACTAATGTGTTATACTTGTTTTAAAATCAATGATTGTGCACCTTAGGGGCATTAGAACAAAGTTTTAGACTTAAACATCCTAAGAATAGGATTAGGATTTTGTAAGAGTAAATGTATAACTCTTATACATGCTTGAATGTCCAAATATTGTAGTTATAACTTGAAGTATAAGACGATAAAATCTTGTACATGACTTGATACCAATACATATGTATGGTAATGAACTAGAAAGTGCTATGAACAAGCACTAACTTGTATGAGACATGTTCTTGTTGTGTGTGTGCAAATATTGCATATAGTTGCTTGATAACAAGGTGACTTCTTGATTACTTGAAGCATGTTCCTTGTTGAGCTAGTCCACTACTTTTGGATTAGTTCTTCTCCCGTAGTTCAAGTAAATACCTACTTGTACATTCTTGTGTGAGTCCAGCTGGTTCTTCTTGCTTGTTCGGAAATATATAGGTTCACGCTTATCGCGAGAGCGGGGCTTAAGTGATAATCGGGTCCCTATGTATTTGCGCTTGAACCCTTACTACCGGCCATAGTAAGGGCATAGCTTCCTTGGATGGAGCAATACGTCTGACTTAAGTGAATGCTAAACTCTTGAACACCTCGTGAGTCTTGATCTTGGGAATGACACTGGTTACCGGGTCTTCTGATATATACTGAATAATCAGTTTCTTGTTATTGATCGTGATTGTCAAAGTAATACAAGCTACGACAACAATGGTATTCTTGGGAGGAATAAGGAAGGAAGCAATATCCTTTATAACTTGGTTGTTTAGCCTTATGTGCTACTTGATGAGTGGCTTAGCCTCTCATATACTTGTTACTTGATGATACTTGATACATGATTACTTGAGTATCCACTTGAATTGCATGATAACATGTCATGTAGTTGCATCTAATAGCTTACTGAGATTTATCTCACCCCGTTTCTTGTTTAATTGTTTTCCTTAGATCAAAGGAAGGCTAGTGATAGTGCGCAGTGAGGCTCGACATAGCAGGGAGCTTACTACGCAGGTGGTTATTCTTTTGGGGATCGTGGTCCTTTTACACTTTGGTGAGGATTATGTATTATGGGTTTTGTAACTCAGTATTTTTGGGTAGACTTGTTGTCTCTTGTTTTCTCTAGACATCGTGTAATGCCAGCAATATGTGCTAGGCATGTTTCCGCTGTGTATAATCATGTTTGGTTTAAATTTTCTTGTCTAGAACTCGTGGTGTGAGCTATCTTAGCTCCTTACTCTAGAGTATATATATCATGTCAGTTTGTTAAACAGTTGTCATCCAGTTTCTTGTTACTTTCTTGATTCTTGTTAGTCACGCGCATCCAGGTTCGAGGTGCTATTAGGGGATCCCGGGACCTGGGGGCGTGTCATGTCGGGACTGGTTTCCTAATTTTTTTTGGAAAAGAATTTTGGACGGGTTTAGACACAAGTTTCCTATTTGGAATAGGTCTAACTTGTATATAAACAGCCACATTCGGGCCAGAACATATGATAGCTTTTGTGCAAGTCTCCAAAGGGTTTGAGAGAGGTTTATTTTGTTCTAAGACATCTTAGATTGAAGAACAAAATAATACACAAATATAATTCCATATAGTTCATATTGATTGTGAAAACGTGTTTCACAATTTTGGTCTAGCAACCAAGATCAAGTGTTCTTGATATTCGTTCGTGGTGTGGATACCGCTAGAGGGTGAAGCTTATCATCTTCAAGTTCGTGTTCTTACTTTTGTGATCAAAGCTTCAAGTTCTCCACCAAGATCAAAGACCATATTCAAAGTCATCAAGGGTTAGTTTTTCTAGTATTCATATTGTTGTATTTGATTTAATCGTATGAATGGATCTATGGGCTTTGGGTTTCATTAAATTTTAAATGCTATATTCCGCTGCGCATGTTACATCGAAACCCAACATCGGGTTGCTTTCTCTTGGTGCAAGGTGTGTCGTTGTCCCAGAAACCCACTTCTGCTAGCTCATCTTCCTTTCTAGATATCCTATGATTTTGTAGCAGTTTTCAATCATGTGGCCCAATCTTCCACAGTGTGTGCATTTTGGTTTTTCTGTCTATCCAGTTGACTGTACATTTGACTGAGTAACTGGCTGAGCAACTGTCTCCACAACACGCTGATTCCTTTGTGCCTGAAACACAGCTGCCTCAACGTCCACCTTTCTGGCTATACTAATCTGTTTCTGTTTCTCATCCTCAGAAACGAGATGGTAAGCTGCACCCAGACTGATTATCGGTTTCATGTTTAGAATTTGGGTTTTAATTGTCCCAAAACTAGCATCCAAACCCATAAGAAACTAATACAAATGCTCCTCCACAAGCTTCTTGGGTGTATCACATGTTCACCCAGTACACTTCCACTTAGGTAATGGAGCAATTGACTGGATATCGTCCCAAAAACCCTTCAACTTCGTGTAGTATGCTGACAATGAGAGATTTTCTTTTCTCGTTAGGGTTATGGCGTGCTTTAGTTCATAATCCCTAGGCGCACTTTGGCTCCGAAAACTCTCTTGCAAGTCCTCCCATATTTCTCATGCTGTCCATGCATGCTTTACACTGTTGCGAATATCCTTCTCCATAGCACTGTTCAACCACCCTTTTACAATTGCATTGCGTCGCTTCCATAACGCCAACTCTGCCGAACCTTCATCTGGGATCGGAATCGTTCCATCTACGAATCCAATTTTATTCTTTGCAAAAAAGGAATTACTCATTTCATCAACCATATCTACATAATTCCCATCTCAAAGAGGATCGCTTACGAAGACGGTGTTTGGACTGTCCGATGTTGAAATAAAATATGGAGACATCACATCTACCTTGCTTCCAGCCACCGCCCCAATGTTCTCGGCTTTGGTTCTGGTTTCATCATCTTCGGCCATGGTGGAGGTGATAGGAGAAGAAAAGAAAAAAATGTATGCGGAAGCTACTCGGTTTAGATCAACCGGACTCTTAATGCCATGATAAAAGTGATAAAAGAGAAGAAAGAAAATATGTGAATTGAATTCTCGTATTCACAATTTGGCTGCTGATTTACAAGAGGGAGTATATATGTACAACTAAAACCCTAGGAAACCCTAATTGGCTAGATATGGAAAGAGATAAAATATGAAGGGAATAATACAAATACAACCTAACTAAGTCTCTTAAAATAATTGAGAGGATCATCCGAATTAATCCACATATTCGGATGTCATCTCCTTCATTGTTACACTTAAAATATTACTTTTTCTAACCACAAAAACTATCAAACTATTTATTATTATTTTTTTTTGCAAAACTGCTGTTACATTTGATAGTAGAGTGTTACTTTTTAAAGATGAAACTGTTACTTTTATCAGAAAAGAGTGTTACATCTCAGCTGACGAGCAGCTCAATTTTTTGTGTTAAAAGGTTTTTTTAAAAGAAAAAACAAACAATATCATGACCTATCTAGTTTGATTCGTCTCGTAGAGACGAACACAACAGTATTTAATTTTTTTTTGGACTTATAAATATCAAGATATAGTATTTTAAAGTTATCGGATTTTTTTTAAACTGCAACACGTGTCACGTCTGGAATGGAAGGCGAAGTTGGCGGGCTGGCGGGCATGGGGCGGAGCTGGAGCGCCAGGTATGACCCGTGGGAGATCCGTCGCACCTTGTGTGGCGGTCGCATATGGGAATTTGCCTTAGTTAAATTATTGCAAGTTTAACCAAAATTATTTGATCATGAAATAGAGTTGACCTAGAAAATATATAAATTCAGTATATTTTAGTTTGCAAGAATTTTATCTTAACCAATTTGCCTTTTAGAAATAATTAAATAGCTTTAATTCTTCGTTTTATATTTTTCTCTTATTCTATGATGTCCACGAGAAGAGGTGAGGAGAGGGATTGAGCCCTAGCGCCCACCGAGGGTGAAGCGTGCACTAGTACAAATTGGAACTTACGAAACACAGCTTCTATAGCGCTTCTAGGAAGCGCTATCTTAGAGGTACTCTTAGATAGCGCATGACCTTCATTGAATTACCTGATCAAGCCAAATGAATTTTTATTAAAAAAAATAAATAACAAAAAATAGCTACTATAGCGCATATTAAAAAAACGCTATGTAAGTTATTATCTTACATAGCGCTTAGAAAAACGCTATCGTACTAAGCGATTCATTAGCTATTAATTTTTTCTTTTCGGGTTTGACTTTTTTTTCTTGACCGAGTGAAGCGCTATCAAAGGGATTGAGGCAGAAGTGGAAGCACGTATATGAGGGGGGTTAATTGACCCCCTCACTTCTCCGTTTATACCCATTTTAGCCCCTTAAATTTTTTCAAATTATAGCCTTAACCCCCTGAAAAATTTCAGTTAACCCCCTTAAAATTTACATAAAACCCTAGATATATAAATATATAAGCTCAATTTTTAAACAACCAACGCAAACTTATGTCATTAGTTTGCCGCAAGCGGGTTTCTATTAGCCGAAGACGATTGCGTGATTGCACGAAGGAGAGACTGAGAGAGGCGACGCCGAGGAGAAGGGCGACGGCGATCGACCAAAGTTGTATGAATACGAAGGCAGGTGGGAGTCGAAGGCCGGACCTGAGGACCTCGCCGGAGTCTGGAGCACTGGGCCCATAATTTCGGGTTCATAATAGGTAATTTTTCTCATCTTTTTCGCCTACTATTTCAAATCCCTAAATCTCAAATCCCAAATCTTTTTCGTTCATCAGCGGTTACTTTGTTTGTAACTCCTGCTTCATTTATAAGTGAAACAAGATATCTAGGTTTAGAATTTTGATTCTGCGAATTGGCTTACCGTTTATAATTTGATTCAGCGGGCGAGTACGATTTTGAAGGGTTATTTGGATTATGTTGATAATCTTATTTGGATCTCTGAAGAATGGGTCGATGTATATATTTGTTTGACGTAATTATTTCAAATTAGTATTCATGGGGTATGGAAATCCTTTGATTGGAGTGGATCTTCCTTCTTTTCCCTTAAAGTTATTTTGTAGAAGTTAATTTATTTGGTTCTAGGATAGTTAGCTCTTTGATCTTTTTGTTTGTTTTATAGTAAATTCATGAAATATACCAGCTCTTTGATTGTAGATGGCATGTACTGGACTATTTCACAGGATAGTTAATTTATTTGGTTCTAGGATAGTTAGCTCTTTGATCTTTTTGTTTTATAGTAAATTCATGGAAATCCTTTTATTGGAGTGGAGTCTCTCTCTCTCTCTTTCTCTCAGCTTCACTGTATTGTTAGTTGGACTGACCCTGTCTCGTGGATTGTTACCGTCACTTTGCTTCAGAATTGTGAGTGATCTCTTGTTTATTTATCCTTGTATTCCTTTTAACTTTTTGTTTCTTTGTTTTTCCGGCAGCTATGGATCTCAAGTTAACTGTCTGGTTCCTGTTTGAGAGTTGCGCAATGTTTTGACTTTTTTGTTCATGTTCCTCTTCCTCTGTGTTTTTGTTCAAGTTAACCTGTTATTGTCTTTTGTTTTCCTTTGCCTCTAGTGTCTTTTGTTGTCAAGAGCCAACTGAAACAGTCCCAGGTGGAGCATCAACTTTGTCGTGAAGTTGAAATACAAAGCCATCTTCGACACCCTAATATTCTACGCTTGTATGGATACTTCTATGATCAGGTAAAAATAATACTACCTCCATCCTTAAATGATGTCCAAAATACTTTCAAATTAGTTTTGGACATTCATTTTAGGAGGGAGGTAGGGAGGGAGTATTAAGTATATCAATTGCTCTAGGCAGGGGCGGACCCACCATGGTACCATTGGGGGCCACGGCACCCACTGGATTTATTTTTAAAATATTTACTGAGTAGTTATAAAGAAATAGATAACTGAAGCTGCACAAAAGGCATAAGAAGATGCTAGCTTTGGTGGTTGAAGCCTTGAAGGGCTCATTTTTCTCCTAGAAGTCTCCATTTCGAACCTTGTATCCTACACCTTCCCACCATATTTTTTTTAGTATTTTTTACCCATCTTTTACATGGCTATGTTCCTCCCCATTTGTGCTGTTTCCCCATTTGAATAATACTAGGGGCAAAAAAAAAAAGTCACAAAATCTTGTTCACAAAATCTTAGATGTAATGATTTAATTGGTGTTTTTAATAAGAGTGTGGTGGGTCCATTATCGATGCTGTCACGACCCGAAATATAGGCTCTATTTTATTAGTAATTAAATGATTTTTATTTAATTATTTGCTTATTTATTTATTTAAATTATTATTTATTTAAATATTTATGTGTGCAATTTATGTGTTATAAAAATTTGCCTAGCATTTTATTTGGGTCATTTGTGCTAGTGTAGAATTGTCGAGTCTTATTTGTTAGTGGGGAGTATTTGTGTGTAGTGTAGAGGAGGGGGGCCTAAGTGTAAATTCTTTAATCATTTTTCCCTACTCCCTCCCTACTCCTTCTCTTCTCCCTCACTCTTCCCCCTCACCCCCCCCCCCACTCCATTCCAGCCAACTCTCTCTCTCTCTCTAAGCAATTGGGTAAGTTTTTCTTTTCTCTCTTTCTCTTCATTTACTCCTTCCTCTCTTAATCTCGTTTTCTTAAAACTTGAAACATGTTTAGATCGTCGATCATCGAATAGGATCGTTGGAAGCCAAAAATATTTGAAATCCATCAACTTTGAGAAAATCCAAGTAAGTTACTTTTCCCCCATTTTTATGATAAAATGTTCATATCATGTTTAGATAATGATTAATGTGTTATATTTGAAGTTTGGTTGGATTTTGGATTTGTTTAGAATTTATTTTGAATTTATTTGAGTTTTGGGTAAAAATGGTGGATTGATGAATGTTGGGTTCGATTCTTGGTTTTGGGTTGATAAATGTTGTATTTGGATTCTCATCCTAGTTATAAGTGGTTTTGGTTCATTTTGGAACTTGTTGAAGGAGTTTAGTTTGAGCATTTTGTGTTTTGGTGTAATTTGGGTCGGAATTGAAGAACCCAGCTCTGTTCTTCCCGGCCATAACCCAGGCCGAGCGCCCGCCTGCCCTTGCCCAGGCGCCCGCCTACCCCCTTTTTCTAGCGGCCAAACCTTCTGTAGATTCAAGCGCCCGCTCGCCCCAAGCCAGGCGCCCGCCCCACCCACTGTTTGGGATTTTGCCCTTTTGCTTGGTTTAAGACTTAGGGCTTAGTTAGTTAAGTTTATTTCTTAATTAACTTAAGATAACACCGTGGAACACTTTAGTAATTAAAATTGGGTCCTTTGTGAACAATAGAGCTATGTAATTTGATCAAGTATTGTTTGGGCATCTTATGATGTGTTCGTGTTTGTTCCAACCGAATTGAATTTCGAGTAAGACTTGGTCTAGGTTTTAGGCGATGTCCTATAGTACCTAGAGGGTTGTTATTGAACACCAAGGTGTAGGGTTTAGTCCTGCCGTGATTACGTTCTAATAAGTGTAACATTTCGGATTCGTTTGAGGTGTTTAGAGTGGGATCATTATGATCGAAAAAAAAGCGTGAATTGGCAATTGGGTACCTACAGTTTGATTAACCTTAGGATGCATTCATTCGGATTTCTTATTTGGAATCCCAAGTGTGATGAGATGGTTGAGTTCATAGTCCTAGTATATCTTTAAGAGTAAATGTTTAGGGTCATTTTGGTAATAGTCGTTGTGCCATTGGTGAGCGACCGTTTGGGTTGTACTCTTTATGAATAACTCGTGGGTATCATCTTTAGGATGTGTTTGGTATGGGTCCTTGTCTTGGAATCATCTTGTTTTAATGATCAATGTTGTTGTGCTCTTTATGAGAAATTCCGTTTATCGTTGTTGTGCTCTTTTATGAGAAACTTCTTGTGTTCGTTGTTGTTGAACTCTTCATGAGTAATCGTTTGCATCCTTATGGTGATTAATTGGTGTGGTTCCCTACTTTGGAACCTTAAGTTGCTTATTCATGCTAAAATATTATTACTTAGCATTTATTTGGAAGCCCAGCTGGCATATTTGTTGCATCGGGCGATGGGAAAGATTATAATGGCAAAGCCAAGTCCATTATAATGTTGACCATTGTTTTGCCCTTACTATACCCCTTCTCCAGATTGGCCTTGGAAAGGATAAGTCAGCGTTCCTTTGTGAATGTATCTGGCTATCGGGCATGACTTTGTGTCATGGTCCTTGTCCTTTGTGACACTCTTATGGTTATTGGTTCCGGTACCGAGGTTTTCTCTTCGAGCTTTCATGCTGCTATGAAGATGTTGATTGTTGATTATTGAAGCTGCGCAGCGACCTTTATTTGGTTCTTCAGTTGGGTGAAACCTTGGCTATGTATCCACTTATGAGTGTTTATTTCAGCTTTATGTGTTGCATGATGAGCTGGTCGTTATTTCCAACCGGTATGGGACGGTTGGCGATAGGGAGCCTCTCATTTGTTGTTATATGTTTATTTATATGATTGATTATTGGATATTACTGTTTGACAGCATGTCACTTATTATTCCGCTGCTATCTGTCTTATGTAATTGCTATTGGTCATTGCATATTAGCATGTCATGTAGTTGCATTAGTAACTTACTGAGATTTATTCTCACCCCGTTTCTTGTTTCAAATTGTTTTCCTTAACCCCCCCCCAGGAGGAAAAGTATTAGGATTCGCGGATCGAGGAGGACGTCGAGATGATTGAGATTTTGGGCAGGTTGTTTGATCGGTTTACATTATTTAAATGTATAACCTTTTGGGGATAGTTTTACCATTATTGACGTCATTAAGATTTGTAACCTTTTGTATTTTGGGGGTGAGCTTGCGAAGCTTATTCTAGTAGTTTGTTGTTGTTAAGCTGGGATTCCTAAAACTTTGTTTTAAACGTTTTGGGTATAAAAATGGAATTTTTATCTTCATTATTTTGGTGTATTGTTGTAAGTCGACGTCTAGCTCGCGGTCTCGGGCCCGCGGGGTCCGGGTCGCGACAGTTGGTATCAGAGCTATGGTTTGGCTCTAAGTACAAGTCTAGGTGGACTAGTATGACCTAGGAGGGTAGTTGTGTTCGGAGTGAGTAACGATGAGTATTTTATGCAGGTATTTGTTTGTGATGGCTAGAAGAATAACGGGTGAAAGTGCTAGTGGGACTCAGAATCAGAATGGTCTACGGGAAGAAAACCGTGTAATGTTTCAGGACAGGTTTGAAGCGGCCGTGAAATCAATTCATGACCAAGGGCCGAGAGAGGAACATGTAGCACCTCCGCGATATGGGTTGGAGCAGTTCTTGAGGTTGAAACCAAGTGAGTACGACGGTGAGCCTGATGTGAAGAAGGCCGAGCTATGGATAGAATCAATGGAGAAAATCTACGAGATCTTTGGTTGTACTGATGAGGATAGGGTTCTGTTTTCAGCTTATAAGCTCGTGGGGGCTGCGGAACATTGGTGGAAGGCACTGAAGACCAGTTGGGATGCGACTCTTATACCATATCCTTGGGAGTGGTTCGTGAGGAAATTCAAGGATCATTTTATCTCTCTAGTGAATCAAAACCGGAAGGAGATCGAGTTCCTCAGCTTGGAGCAAGGCGTGATGTCAGTAGCACAGTACTCGGCTAAGTTCGCAGAATTAGCCAGGTGTTGTGACTACCTAGTGCGGACCGAGGAGCAGAAAGCGATGAGATTAATCAGGGGTTTGAAGACATCCATCCGGACTCAGTTTATAGCACAGCAGATTCAGACTTTTCAGGATGCGGTGAATCGAGCCTACTTGATTGAGCAGAATATTGGGGAACACAAAAGGAAGACTAAGAGGGTTAACCCGGGTAAGCAAGGAGGGCAGAGTGAGTCACAACAGCAACATTCAGATAACAGAGGTAATTCTGGAGTGTAAACTCGATTCAGAAGGCAACTTCAAGGGCAACCAACAGTAGGAAATCGAGGTTCTAATAAGGGGACACGAAATGGGAGAGTCTGCAGCTACTGTCAGAGGAAAGGACACTCAGAAGACAAGTGTTGGAAGAAGCAAGGAAAATGTGTGAAGTGTGGTCAGTTGGGGCATTTTGAGAGGGATTGTCTTAGGGGCAGATATCAACCATCCGGGAGTGACACTGGTACTGCACAAGGTCAGAAGAGAGATACTTCGGGAAACCCTAAAGGTTCAGGGTAGGGTATTTGCGATCAATCAGCACTCACCAGGTAACGGATAATCTCAGGAGGTATTATTTTGCGTCGTGAGAGCGAGCGCGTGCATTTTAGGATCATCGCATTTATGTGTTTCTGTGCATTAGTTGCATTTATTTCTTCTGAGTCTTTGACTATGTGTTGTAGGTGTCTACTCCTATGGAGGAGTTTAGGGTATCTGATGAAGTCTTATGTGCTTATGATGTGCTTAAGTATGGTTATGTCTTACCTGCTAGATTAGCCATGTTGCTATTACAAGATTTTGATGTTACTATTGCTTTAGTCTATTGTTGTAGGGGGATTGTTATATTCCCCATTCCTAATTTCTTAAAACTGTTTGAGACCGTTCATTTGGGTAGAGTTATACCTATCTTTTCTTAATTGAAATCCGAGTATTTAGTTTCGGTGAATTGTTGGGCGTATTTATCGTTTGTGAAAATTTCTATTTTATTTCTGAATAGTACCTAGTGTTAAGGGGAAACTTGGGTTAAATTGAATTGTTGTGGTATAAGGTTGCAATGCTAGTATTGAGATCATTATCCATATTGTATCGGTTGGGTTATAAAAGTGGGGGATTCAATTGAGGATTTCTTGTTAGGAGATTTTATTTACTTTTAGTACATCTCCGTGAGTAAATCGGGATTGATTAGTATGGAGGGATGCGTGAATTGTTATGGGTAATGAGTGTATGGTGGAATTTATAATCTATAATGGCGGTAAGCGTGTTAAGTTAGAAAGGACTAATAAGTACATTTTGGGAGAGTAATAATTTCTCGATCTATGTTAAAGGCATTTTGAAATTTTGGTTAGATAGTGGTTCTGTGGTTCTAAATCTTGCCTTGGTAGCATTTCTTGTTTTGGACTACAATTATGTGAAGAAAGTTGAGTATAAATACTTGGGCATATTAAAGAATACTATGATTTGGTATTGGGTCAGTTGGAATGTGACTAGCTAATGGGTTTATTATGATGGCAGTACTATGGAGCCTAAGTATCTTTAAGTTAATGAATGTCTACGTGAAAATCTAATGTGGGTTAGCTGTTGGAGATTTAGGTATTGCTAAACTCCTTTGGGGTATAGAAGCGCGGATTATCAATTCAAGAAAAGGAATTAGAGGAAATCCCTTAAAGATAAAATTTAAATCATTTTCGGATTATTGAGTATTCGTAATTATTTTAGCTTTCAAGGATTGAAGCGTTATGACGATGATATTATGGCGTAAATTTAAGTGAACATTTGTATTAAAATTTTGGATTTATATTACACCTCTAGTTTAAGGTGCTATCTAGAACGAGAGCACTATAATGGGAATCCTTAGAGATATAGCCTTTGGTGAATATTATGGGGATGGAAAATTTCTTTAGCTCTTCATATATTAAAAGCTAATTTAGCTCGAGATGGTAATGTTTTGAATTTCTGGGGAATAATACTAAGTATGCGATTTACAAATGGAAGTACCTTGCGATGTAGTTAAGGTTACGAATAAGGCGAGCTTGAGATATCTCGAGAATTACGTATGGAAATAATTTGGATTCTTCGATTTTGAGTACGGATTTTGATTAGTAATAAAGATAATGATGGAACGATTCGGTTCATGAGGTAGTGTTATTGTAAGCATCATTTAAGGTTACCTTGTAGTGGGTTAGATTGGACAATTGAGGAATTTGAGAAATGGCGGAACTATCGTATCCGTAGCAAATTGGTCTTTCGGGTAAGTCTCGTTAAAATTCGGGTCGAATTTTCTTTAAGGGGGAGTGAATGTCACGACCCGAAATATAGGCTCTATTTTATTAGTAATTAAATGATTTTTATTTAATTATTTGCTTATTTATTTATTTAAATTATTATTTATTTAAATATTTATGTGTGCAATTTATGTGTTATAAAAATTTGCCTAGCATTTTATTTGGGTCATTTGTGCTAGTGTAGAATTGTCGAGTCTTATTTGTTAGTGGAGAGTATTTGTGTGTAGTGTAGAGGAGGGGGCCTAAGTGTAAATTCTTTAATCATTTTCCCTACTCCCTCCCTACTCCTCTTCTCCCTCACTCTTCCCCCTCACCCCCCCCCCACTCCATTCCAGCCAACTCTCTCTCTCTCTAAGCAATTGGGTAAGTTTTTCTTTTCTCTCTTCTCTCTTCATTTACTCCTTCTTCCTCTCTTAATATCTCGTTTCTTAAAACTTGAAACATGTTTAGATCGTCGATAGGATCGTTGGAAGCCAAAAATATTTGAAATCCATCAACTTTGAGAAATCCAAGTAAGTTACTTTTCCCCCATTTTTATGATAAAATGTTCATATCATGTTTAGATAATGCTTAATGTGTTATATTTGAAGTTTGGTTGGATTTTGGGATTTGTTTAGAATTTATTTTGAATTTATTTGAGTTTTGGGTAAAAATGGTGGATTGATGAATGTTGGGTTCGATTCTTGGTTTTGGGTTGATAAATGTTGTATTTGGATTCTCATCCTAGTTATAAGTGGTTTTGGTTCATTTTGGAACTTGTTGAAGGAGTTTAGTTTGAGCATTTTGTGTTTTGGTGTAATTTGGGTCGGAATTGAAGAACCCAGCTCTGTTCTTCCCGGCCATAACCCAGGACGAGCGCCCGCCTGCCCTTGCCCAGGCACCCGCCTACCCCCTTTTTCTAGCGGCCAAACCTTCTGTTGATTCAAGCGCCCGCTCGCCCCAAGCCAGGCGCCCGCCCGCCCACTGTTTGGGATTTTGCCCTTTTGCTTGGTTTAAGACTTAGGGCTTAGCTAGTTAAGTTTATTTCTTCTAATTAACTTAAGATAACACCGTGGAACACTTAGTAATTAAAATTGGGTCCTTTGTGAACAATAGAGCTATGTAATTTGATCAAGTATTGTTTGGGCATCTTATGATGTGTTCGTGTTTGTTCCAACCGAATTGAATTTCGAGTAAGACTTGGTCTAGGTTTTAGGCGATGTCCTATAGTACCTAGAGGGTTGTTATTGAACACCAAGGTGTAGGGTTTAGTCCTGCCGTGATTACGTTCTAATAAGTGTAACCTTTTGGATTCGTTTGAGGTGTTTAGAGTGGGATCATTATGATCGGAAATAAAGCGTGAATTGGCAATTGGGTACCTACGGTTTGATTAACCTTAGGATGCATTCATTCGGATTTCTTATTTGGAATCCCAAGTGTGATGAGATGGTTGAGTTCATAGTCCTAGTATATCTTTAAGAGTAAATGTTTAGGGTCATTTTGGTAATAGTCGTTGTGCCATTGGTGAGCGACCGTTTGGGTTGTACTCTTTATGAATAACTCGTGGGTATCATCTTTAGGATGTGTTTGTATGGGTCCTTGTCTTGGAGTCATCTTGTTTTAATGATCAATGTTGTTGTGCTCTTTATGAGAAATTCCGTTTATCGTTGTTGTGCTCTTTTATGAGAAACTTCTTGTGTTCGTTGTTGTTGAACTCTTCATGAGTAATCGTTTGCATCCTTATGGTGATAATTGGTGTGGTTCCCTACTTTGGAACCTTAAGTTGCTTATTCATGCTAAAATATTATTACTTAGCATTTATTTGGAAGCCCAGCTGGCATATTTGTTGCATCGGGCGATGGGAAAGATTATAATGGCAAAGCCAAGTCCATTATAATGTTGACCATTGTTTTGCCCTTACTATACCCTTCTCCAGATTGGCCTTGGAAAGGATAAGTCAGCGTTCCTTTGTGAATGTATCTGGCTATCGGGCATGACTTTGTGTCATGGTCCTTGTCCTTTGTGACACTCTTATGGTTATTGGTTCCGGTACCGGGTTTTCTCTTCGAGCTTTCATGCTGCTATGAAGATGTTGATTGTTGATTATTGAAGCTGCGCAGCGGCCTTTATTTGGTTCTTCAGTTGGGTGAAACCTTGGCTATGTATCCACTTATGAGTGTTTATTTCAGCTTTATGTGTTGCATGATGAGCTGGTCGTTATTTCCAACCGGTATGGGACGGTTGGCGATAGGGAGCCTCTCATTTGTTGTTATATGTTTATTTATATGATTGATTATTGGATATTACTGTTTGACAGCATGTCACTTATTATTCCGCTGCTATCTGTCTTATGTAATTGCTATTGGTCATTGCATATTAGCATGTCATGTAGTTGCATTAGTAACTTACTGAGATTTATTCTCACCCCGTTTCTTGTTTCAAATTGTTTTCCTTAACCCCCCCCCCCAGGAGGAAAAGGATTAGGATTCGCGGATCGAGGATGACGTCGAGAGGATTGAGATTTTGGGCAGGTTGTTTGATCGGTTTACATTATTTAAATGTATAACCTTTTGGGGATAGTTTTACCATTATTGACGTCATTAAGATTTGTAACCTTTTGTATTTTGGGGTGAGCTTGCGAAGCTTATTCTAGTAGTTTGTTGTTGTTAAGCTGGGATTCCTAAAACTTTGTTTTAAACGTTTTGGGTATAAAAATGGAATTTTTATCTTCATTATTTTGGTGTATTGTTGTAAGTCGACGTCTAGCTCGCGGTCTCGGGCCCGCGGGGTCCGGGTCGCGACAGATGCAACCAATAAAATATCGCCGCCTCATGTTGTGAGCTTATTTTGTGCCCCTAGCATTGATCTTCCCCATTTTTTCCATCTTTTTACTTGGAATAGAGGTATTTCATCTTCAATATTAAAATTGAATTACATTTTTTTTCTTTCCCATCCTCTTCTCTCTCTGTTTTTTTTTATTTTTAGTTTTTTAAATTTCTCTCTTTTATTTAGTTTTTAAAATGTTATTTTATCATTTCTCTTAATATATTGAATAAAATTCGTCACATAAAATAATAATAGTGTTAAATACTATTATTAGGCGAGATAAATAAATTTGGCACTCACTGAAGACAAATCCTGGGTCCGCCCCACGCTCTAGGGGTCAAGACCTACTGATGACTAACCATTCTCAATCACCATGTCTCAATAATTACATAATAGAGTTTATCTAATCTTGGAGTATGCAGCCAAAGGTGAACTCTACAAGGAGTTACAGAAATGCAAATACTTTAGTGAACATCGTTATGCTACAGTAAGTCCTTGCTACAACTCCCCATTTTGAAATTAATCAAATGGTTTCATAATTTGAAACCTTACTTGATTTTCTTAATGTATATCATGAACTAATTCTTTGTACGCATATGAAACAGCATGTTGCATCATTAGCTCGCGCTCTCATATATTGTCATGGAAAGCATGTCATTCACAGAGATATCAAACCAGAGAACCTGTTAGGTAATTAATTTCCAATGTTTTATCTGCTGGTTTTTGTGTTTTTCTATAGCAAGAGACAAATATACTGAATTTCCATTAATTTGATCCTCTGTCAGGGTGAACTTAAGATTGCAGATTTTGGATGGTCAGTACATACGTTCAATCGCAGGCGGACCATGTGTGGCACTCTTGATTATCTTCCACCTGAGATGGGTAAGTATACTCCCTCCGTTCCATAATAAACTACACTAATTCCCTTTCTGGTTGTCCCATAATATTACACTACTTTTCTTTAATTCCCGTGATTCCTAGTATATTGTGGGACAGAGTGTATCATAAGGATACATATTCTCAGACTTCAACTATATCATAATGACTAATTTTGGTCCTAGAATCCTTGCTCAAAATATCTGAGAGACATAGGATGATGGTTGAAAATTTCTTTCAGTTGCTTTTATCTTGTTTACGTTCCAGCCAATTTTTGCTTTGTTTCTATTTCCATGTTCACTTTATAATATACTGAAATCATGTTTTCTATGTCATCCTGCAGTGGAAAGTGTGGAGCATGATGCAGGCGGGATTAGTTTGCCGAGTACAATCTGCAGACAAGAGCAAGTTCGAGGTTTGTAAACCTCTATTGGGTTGGTAGCTTTGAAGTAACTGAATGCAGATTGCCAAAGACTTGTGATTATCATCAGAACCTTGCTCCATTCATATATATGTAGCTATTTTATTTCAATGCCCAGTTGCAGTTAGGTGCTTTGCTTTGATTTTGTTAAAGTAACTTAGGTGCTATTTTTATTTTCTTTGTTCAAGTTTTCTCTCACCATGGGGAACACCACATCTGCTAACAAAGGTGAAACAGACGAACTGTGGCACTACCAAGATCCACATGGAAGAGTTCAGGTGCCATTTACGGGGACGGAGAATGGCAATGTCATGACTACACACTCCACAAATTGAACATCACATGGCCAAATGAAATTTCTGTGTCATGGGAAATATGGCTGCAAAGGAGCGATAATTGCAAGAATTATTGTTTAAAAGACTTACATTTGTCCATTCTATTTCCCGAAGATCTTTAACTCTTATTAGTTTATAACTTTTGTGGATGATTGTAAGAATTATTGTTGATGTATGTAATGAAAGGTTGATTGTTATTGTTCAATGGAATGTTTGTTACTTCATATTGATTTTTATTTATTTGATTCTTTTGGTTATAATTTGAAGTAGGTGCAACAGGATTATTTTTTTTTTCTTTTTAAAAAGCCCTTAGATAGCGCATAAAAAGCGCTATGTAAGATAAATTCTGGAAATCAAAAAATGGCCCTTAGATAGCGCATAAAAAGTGCTATGTAAGATAAATTCCGGAAATCAAAAAATGGCCTTTAGATAGCGCATAAAAAAGCGCTATTGGAGATCCTAAGCTTAGATAGCGAAAAATAAGCTCTATGTTAACTTGCATAGCGGTAGCTTACATAACGTTTTTTTGAGCTATCTAAGGGGAAAAAAAAGTGCTATCTATCTAAGCCTGATTTGTACGTGGTGGCTTTCTAATTGGGCCACTCCTTTGAAGACCTTTGTTTCATATTGGAATAAAGAAATCAATGAATCATACTCCATCCGTCCCATAACTATGTGCACAAAATGAGTTGTGCACGAGAAATAAACGATGAAAATTAGTGAGTAGTTGTTGTGAGTGTAAAAAGTTAAGTAGGAGATGTTAGAACATGGCTTGCATTACAAGTCATTTAGCTTTTCCATACATGAAATCATACCTATAATGTTAATATAAAGTGTAGTTAATAATAATAATAATAATGTGTAGAATTCCTGGATGTAATATTACCTATTTTGATGGGCAAAGCGGTAATTTGATATCACTAAGGTTGAAAAGGTGTAGTCCCTAAATGAGGTGCCTATTGGTTTCATATATAAAGGGTTCTCCATCAACCCTAGAAATCACTACATCATTCATTATTACTCTCTCAATAATTCATTATTAAGTGTTAAAGAAGTCAAGAGGAAAAGGCACAATCATTTAGAAGATCTTCATCCCCTTAATTCTTCTTCTTCTTATTCTCCCTACAACATCAAGATGGATTCATCAGGTATAATTAGCTTCCGCCTTCATCTCTTTCTCAATCCTATTCCAGAAATGAGTTAGGCATTCAGGGTTAAAATTGTTCCAACAATTGATATCAGAGCCCGCTCATTTTTTGGTTTGGGTTTGAGTTCTTTTGAAAACCTTAAAACGCTTTGATTTTGATTCATTTCTTCCTGTTGAATCATAAAGATTTGATGTTGATTAGGGACTCTAATTCATTCATAGAGTACTGATAATCTTCATCTGAATTTAAGAAAATGGTTTGAAAGTTTTGTTCATTAAACTCAATGGTTCAAGTTTGACTATCCTTTCATAACATGGTTTTATGTTTTAGTGCATACCATGTGGATCTACTTACTTGATTCCATTAATTTTAAAAACAAGATTATCCCTATATAACATGTCTATACACTGTATAAATGTATACCCATGTGGATCTACTTATTGTTCATTATTTTGGGTCAAAAATTTGGAAAGTGCAGCAGTAAAATGCATGAATCGGTGGCTTTAGCCCGGCCGGGTCTTATGTTATGCCCGGTCCGGTCTTATGTCTGCCCGGTCGGACCTCAAGAAAACACCCGGTCGGACTTCATATATTTGCCCGGTCAGGTCTTTGGTTCCGCACGATCGGGCATTGTATGTTGCCCGGTCGGGTATTAGGCATTGCCCGGTCGCGCATATACACTATTCACAGGTTTTTTTTTTTTTTTTTTCCTTTCAAGATGTTGCACAATTTTGTTTCCTTTTTTGAGCAAAACATATATTTTTTCAAACCATAAAGTTTTGATTAATTATATGCTTAAATAATTTTATTCATTTTTTAAATAATATTATCGTCAAAGTGATTAACGTTATTTAAATCCAAAATTGTTATAGTGTTGAATGTTTGAGTTAATATGTGAATGACTTGAATTTTCCAAAGAAGATCTTGACATTTGACTAAACTTGAGCATTCATGTGGTAACAAATAAAATGAACATTAAGTTGTCTTGTTAGATACTTAAGTCGGCCCAAAAGAAGATTAAGTATTTGATTAAGATGTGGTTCAAATTACTTGTTACCTAAGGCAATCATTTATGAGTCAACTCGCAATCCAAAGATTAGTCTTGATGTCATGTTGATTGTCTTGTTGATGGATTTCATTGATATAATTAATCATTTATTCATTGTGTAGTTTCTTATTCTTGTTTTGTATTCATTCTTGTTCTCGAAATTCCAACAGATTTACTTATTGCTTCATCCGTAATTGCTGCTATGAGTACCGTACCGATGCTAAATGAGACTAATTTTAAAACTTAGAAAAATAAAATGATAATGATCTTAGGCTATATGGACATAGATCACGCATTAAGGGAACCGTTTCCTCTTCCTCTTAATGATAAAAGCACTAAAAAAGATTGCTTAAATGCTGAGAAGTGGAATCGCTCCAACCGCTTGAGCCTAATTATCATGAATATTGTTATCCCGGAGACTATTTTGAACAGTGTCTCCATGGATGTCGATGCTAAAACATTCCTTGATATTCTTGAGGAACGTTTGGCATCTACCTGTTCTTATGGGACAAAGAGAAGAGGGAAGGAATGTAACGACCCGAGTCCGCAGACCCGACCCGCCACATAGGTACCATACACTAGCCCACCAAGCATCTCCTCAATTGGGTCAACCATAGCCCATCACAGGCCTCTAAAAGTCCAATGGATGATTTGATGCTTAGTAGGAGTGTATGGGCCTTCTATATAGCACACTCAATTCCCACATATTTTCGATGTGGGATGGGGGATATCACAATCTCCCCCACTCAAACCCTTGCCGTCCCTGGCAAGGTCAATCAATACCCAGATCGTACCCCCGGGCTAGTTCGCAAGCCTTAAGGCCGGGGTTCCGCTCTGATACCATTTGTAACGACCCGAGTCCGCAGACCCGACCCGCCACATAGGTACCATACACTAGCCCACCAAGCATCTCCTCAATTGGGTCAACCACAGCCCATCACAGGCCTCCAAAAGTCCAATGGATGATTTGATGCTTAGTAGGAGTGTATGGGCCTTCTATATAGCACACTCAATTCCCACATATTTTCGATGTGGGATGGGGGATATCACAAGGAAATTGCAGTTGCAAGTAATAAGAAGCCTAAGGGATCATCTAAAGGTCATAAGGAAAAGAAATGCTTCTTTTGCAAGGACCTCACTCACATGAAGTTCGACTGCCCTAAGTATCACGCTTGGCGTGCTAAAAAAGGTATGTCATTTGGTCTTGTTTGTACATGTAACGACCCCAAAACCCATCCCAATTTATTTTATATTTTTGGGGATTTTAATTTAAACTTATGAGTGCATTTTATGTGTTAGATAATATTTTCTTGCCTAACATTATTTGTTTGATTATTTGTGTTAATTTTAACTTGTTAGATTCATTAGTTAAGGAGGTAATTGGTTAAAGTTGAAACTTTAAGGGTTTAGTGGAAACTTGAGTTTAGGGGTTTAGTTGTTTATAACTAAAATAGGAGGACCTTAGAGGGAATTTCCAAAAGTTTAATTGATCTTTATCCCCTCTTTTTCCCCTCTATGCGACACACACACATTGACAATCAAAATTTTAACTTTCCCAAACTTTCTCTGTGATTCCATGGAAGAAGAATAGGTAAGCTTCTTTCCATTTTGATTTTATATCTTTTTATTTACTACTCCGTTTTAAAATCTAATTATATAAAAATGATCAGGGCGTTGAGTAGGTCATTTCTACCCGAACAAAACATATTTCTGCGATACTTTTTCCGGAAAATAGGTAAGTTACTAATCCCCCCTTTAAGTGTTAAAATGGTCATAATCATGCTATATATGCTTAATATGTGGTGAAATGATGTTTTGGTATACTTTTATTATACTTGTAAATTTGGGACGGAGGGAGTAGTAATAACTTTTATTATACTTGTAAATTTGGGACGGAGGGAGTAGTAATAACTTTTATTATACTTGTAAATTTGGGACGGAGGGAGTAGTAATAACTTTTATTATACTTGTAAATTTGGGACGGATGGAGTAGTAATAACTTTTATTATACTTGTAAATTTGGGACGGAGGGAGTAGTAATAACTTTTATTATTATGGGTATATGCTAGATGAGGTTGGTATGGTAGTGTTGTGAAGTTATAATGATGTTGTTGTGCTTTAGGATTGGGTAACAACTTGGTAATGAAAGTGAACTTTGTTAGATTTTTCCTGGGAATTGGCCATTCTGCAGTGGAGCGGCCGAGTCAGTAAATTAGACCGGCCGATCCCCTTATTGTCGAATGTTGAGTTCTAGGAGAGTGGCCGATCAAAGTAAAGGACTCGACCGATCCGCTCGGCCGAGTCAAGTAAGTAGAGCGGCCGAGCAGTCTGAGTTTTAACAACTTGTTTGTTTTTCGTTAAGTATTGGGCTAGGTCTTAGGCGATGTCCTAGGATGCTTAGATAATTGTTATGAGGTATCAAAATGATAGAATTGGTCCTTTGTGATCGGGTTTGACTTAATGTGATTGTGTAGATGGATTGTGTGGTGACTTAATGTCAAGATTGTGCACATTATTGTGAAAACGTGTTTACTTCTCTATGATGAGCTTGTGTGGTTTCCTTCTATGGAATCATGCCCTGGTTGTTGTTTTAGCAAGTATTTATTACTGTGCTCTTTGTTGAAAGTCCAGCTGGTTTTGTGTGTTATCGAGTGGAGGTGGAAAGCATTATAGTGGCACACTAGCCAAGTTCACTATAAGGATTTTCCACTGGTCCTATTTCCCAGGTTTGGGATGTTATCCAGTGGAGGTGGAAGGCATTGTAGTGGCATCAGTTAAGTGCACTATAAGGCTTTTCCACTGGACCTATTTCCTCAGTCCAGATTGGCCTTGGATGGGATGAACTCGCTCCCTCGCGTGAGCATTTACGGGTATGACTTTGTGTCATTTTCTCCCACTATTGTTGTTGTTATGTTATATGGTTCCGGAACCTGTTTCAGCTATTGATGTTGCCCGTTGTTACTTTGGCTCTGTTGGATATGGTTTAGTTTTCGGGATCCCGGCTTCAGCTATTTATGCTGCTCAGATGGTTTCAGACAGATGGTCTTCTCAGATGGTTATTCAGATGGTTTTCTCAGATGGTTTTCTCTGATGATCATGTTATTTCGGTAAACCTTGGCTTGGTATCCTCGTAGGAGTGTTTACTCCTACACTATGTGTTGTATGATGAGTTGGTCGTTATTTCCAACCGGTATGGGACGGTTGGCGATAGGGAGCCTCTCATATTATGTGCTATATGCTATATGATCATTTGTGACATTGTTCCTTTATGTTTATCATATAAGCATGTAATGTAGTTGCATTTTAGTAACTTACTGAGATTTATTCTCACTCCTTATTTGTTTACCGTTTTAGATAAGGAGCCCAGGGGATAGTTCACACACAAAGAGGACGTCGGGAAGAGGATCTTTGGTAAGACTTTTGGGAAGTGGTTGTATGTTAAAGGATACATTATGTAAATGTAACACCTTTTGGGTAGTGTACCCGTGACTTAGTTTTGTATCATCTCTTTTAGTAGATGTCGGTGTTGTATATTTGTAAGTAAAGTTGTGGCCAAGTGGCTCAGTACTCGTTGTGAAAGTTGGTTTGTTTTATGACTTCAAGTCAAGTTTCAAGTAGTTGTGTTAGTCGTGTGATCTTTTTTATGAAAGTATATTTCAAAAAATTTCCTTTAAATTGTTTTATGACGTCTTCCGTGCGTGTCCCGGACGTGGGGACAAGTAGGACCACGGGTCGGGGCGCGACAGTACAAAGGCTAATTTGGTTTCAATTCCTACATATACATGGTGGTTGGATTCTGGTCCAACAACTCACATAATTATGTCTATATAGGATTGTCTGAATTACCGAAGACTCAGTGAAGATGAAGAGATTCATCTATTTGAGTGCTGGAAATCCGGTTGAAGTTATAGGCGTAAGGACTTTTCAGTTATTGTTAAGTACTAGGTATTATTTTGTATTAAATAATATATTTATTGTACCGTCATTTGAACGGAATTTAATATATATCACAATATTGAACAAGAAAGGTGATTTTTTGTTCATTTGATAATAATAAGATGTGATCTTTATTTTAATTCCAAGGTTGTTGGTACAAGTACTTTGTCGACTAATCTTTATTTATTTGACACTACTCAAACAATAAATGAATCTTATGATAATGAAACCAAAATAGAAAGCAAAAGAAAATTCTTATACCTTGTGGCATAAGCATTTGGGTCATATCTCCATAAGGAGAATTGACAAGCTTGTATCAAAAAGAATCTTTTAAACAAGCTTGATATTTCGGAAAAGACTTTTGCATTGAATGCCTTTAAGGAATATTTACAAATACTAATAGAAAAGTATCCCCGATAGCATTAAGTGTCCTATAACTAATAAATACGGAATGTTGTGGGCCATTCCCTACCCCTTCCTAGAATGGTCAACAATATTTATTACGTTCATGGACGACTACTCTCATTTATGGGTACATTTATTTACTTCATGAAAAAAGTCTCTATTATGGACGTTTTCAAGTCTTATAAGACCAAAGTTGAAAGTCAACTTAGGAAGACTATTAAGAACGTTAGGTCCAATCATGGTGGTATATACTATGGTCGGAATGACGGTTCAAGGGAACAACGTCCGGGTCCTTTTTGCTCGCTATTTTGAAGAGTGTGGGATTGTCCCTCACTACACTATGCTGGGTACGGCTTGCACGTATAGTGTAGCTGAGAGACGTAATAAGAACCTTAAGGATATGGTAAAGAAGTATGATATCTTATACTTTATTACCTCACTCATTATGGGCGATACATTAAAACCGTAACTTAAATTCTCAATAGAGCTTCCTCTAAAGTTACTAATAAAAACTCTTATGAATTATGGACAATTTAGAAACCGTATTTAAATCATTTTATGTATGGGGTTGTCCAGAAGTTAGGCCTAATAAGGGCAAACTGGACGCTAAGACTCTTAGTAGCTATTTTGTGGGGTATGTCGAGAGATCTAGGGGATATAAATTTTCAACCCGAAAACTAGAACCATTTTGAAACGGGAAATGCTAGGTTCTTTGAGGATGTTGAATTTAGAGGGAAAATTAGGAATAGTTTTGAATTTGAAGAGGAAGAGGCATCCTTTTTATACCTCTTCCCATAGTTCCCATTGGAAATCAAGGTTTTATACCTGAAATTCAAGAGGAACATACGATTCAAAATAAAGATTCCCTATAAATATTGAACAACATGAAAATGTTGGTCATAAAGAGGAAATTCAACAACCTCAAAATAAGGAAGAACCAGTGCCCTTAAGGAGATCCAATAGAGTAAGACGAAGAGCAAATCCAGATGGTTATAAATTGTATCTTACCGAGAATGATGGACACTTAGGTTTAGTGGGAGATGAGCCATTCATCTTCCATAAAGCCATTAATAGTCCTAATTTTCATAAGTGGATCAATGCCATAAATAAAGATTTGAAATCTATGAATGACAACGACATTTGGGATCTTGTTCAATTACCTAAATATGTGAAACCCATTGGGTGTAAATAGGTCTTTAAAGACCAAAAGGGATTCACAAGGTAATGTAAAATGATAAAAGGCTCGTCTTGTCGCTAAATGTTTTACTCAAAAGGAAGGCATTAATCATAAAGAAACATTTTTTCTGGTATCTTCTAAAATGTTTTTAGGATCATTATGGCACTAGTAGCATCTTTTGATCTTGCGCTTCATTAAATGGATATAAAGACAGTTTTTCTTAATGGAGACATTAATGGTAACTGATTTGGATCAAACTAATCAATTAGTTTGTAAACTTAAAAAATCCATTTATGGGCTCAAACAAGTTTCTCGCAAGTGTGGTACTTAAAAATTTAATCAAGTACCGTACCGTAAGTTCAGTGGGATAAATTTGTGATTTTGGTCTTATATGTGGATGATATTTTTTTTTTATTTTTTTGCTTGCTAGTAATGATATGAACCTTCTTAAGGAAACTAAGAAAATTCTTGTTTGAAATGAAAGATCTTGGTCAGGCATATTTTGTATTAGGGATCCAAATTCACCGTGATCGCTCACGAGGTGTCATAGGATTATCACAAAAGGCCCATATGGAAAAGGTATTACAAAAGTTTAGCATGAAAAACTGTAAACCACTTGACACCCCTATTTTTAAAGGAGACAAATTTTAGTCTCAAACAGTGTCCTAAAAAGTAATTATGAATCCAAGTATATGAAAAGATCAATCTTGCATCAGCAGTAGGGAGCTTAATGTATGCGTAAATCTTGTATTTATTGTTGGGATGTTTAGTCAATACCAAAGCAATCCGGTAAGAGAACATTAGGTTGCAGCCAAAAGAATGATGAGATACTTACAAAACACTAAAGAAATACGTGCCTATGTATTTGAAATCGGATCATCTTGGGATCATTAGGTATTCCGATATTAGTTAAATTATATGGCTGCATAAGTTTATTAAGGGACTTCAAGTTGTCAACAAGTGTCGAAAGACCACTTAAGGTTTATTGTGACTTTCAGGCAGCAGTCTTATAACAACAAGAGTTCATCAAAGTCTAAGCATATAGACATTAAGTTTCTTGTTGTGAAGGAAATTGAACAAATAGAAATGCAACTTGTAGGATCAAACTCAATATTAAAGGATCCATTTATGAAAGTGTTATCATCTTCAGTGTTTCACATGGGTGTAACAAATCTTGAAAACATTTAATATAGTGGGAGTTTAAGTTGTACTTTCAATGATTGTTCTATTATTTTAAAGTTTTGATCTCATTTGGTTAAGTTGGACTAGTTGGAAAAATATGTATATATTCATTATGATTCCATGCTACACATCTACACTTTTTATCTATGTCATTTAGTTGGATTTGTATACGTGATTACTGTGGGTTTAGTTGCGAATCAATTACAACGACTGCCCCTTTAGTCCTTATACTTGGATGACTAATGGACGAGACTGTTATAGATGGCAACAAAGTACGCACATAAGGGTTGTCATTTGTGTTATATTTATAATTTTAAAGGAAAGAGTTGTTTTGCAACCCAAGTGGGAGATTGTTAGAACATGGCTTGCATTACAAGTCATTTAGCTTTTCCATACATGAAATTATACCTATAATGTTAATATAAAGTGTAATTAATAATAATAATGTGTAGAATTCTTGGATGTAATATTACCTATTTTTGATGGGCAAATCGGTAATTTGACATCACTAAGGTTGAAAATGTGTAGTCCCTAAATAAGGTGCCTATTGGTTTTATATATAAAGGGTTCTCCATCAACCCTAGAAATCACTACATCATTCATTATTACTCTCACTGGTGGACCTACCCTTTGGGGTAAGGGGGCCGCGGCCCCCGTTTGCTAAAATAAAAAATTACTAGTGCAATTTTTGTAAATTTTAAATTAATTAGTGTAATAAATTAATATTTGCCCCCCTTTCAGTGAAAGAAAAAATACACTAAATTTTTTTTTTGCCCCCTTATACTAATTAATATAATTTTGCCCCCCTTCAAAAAAATTCCTGGGTCCGCCACTGATTACTCTCTCAATAATTCTTCATTAAGTGTTAAAAAGCCAAGAGAAAAAGGCACAATCATTTAGAAGATCTTCATCCCCTAAATTCTTCTTCTTCTTATTCTCCCTACAACATCAAGATGGATTCATCAGGTATAATTCGCTTCCGCCTTCATCTCTTTCTCAATCCTCTTCCAGAAATGAGTTAGGCATTCAGGGTTAAAATTGTTTCAATAGGAGAGAGAAAGTGAGATAAAGAATAGTAGGTTGATTGGTGTTGTGAGTATAAAATTAATGTAAAAGAGAGAATGAGTGAGAGGAATGGTAAATATTTTTTGTCATTTAAAATGTGTGACTTATTAATGGGACGCGCACAAATAAATTTGTGTACATAGGCATGAGGGAGTATATTAAGAGGTGGTTTCCCATGAGAATAAGGGGATCCGTCTCATGCATGAGACGGGTCGACCCATGACCCATGGGGCATGACCTGCCACGTGGCAGCCTCCCAGAGGTCCAAATTTTTTTTTTTTTTATTTTTTTGAGTTTTTATATTATTTTTTCGGCTTTTCAGCCGTTCACCGAAAGTAATAGTTACCATAACTTAATGTAATGACTGTATAGATATAAAGTAACATTGTTCAGAAGATAACGTAACACCTGCTTTACAAAAACAAAAGCTCGTTTTACCCATTTTTTCAAATGTAATACTAACTATAATTACATGTAACCCAAACAATATCTAAATTTAATTATCATTTATACTGAAATGTAATAATGCTTTTGCAAAAATGTAAAATATTGTGTTATTTGATTTAATTTTTTGAAAGAAAGTAACATTTGAAAAGTAACAACTCATATATGAATGTAATTGTTTGTACAAGTAAATGTAACACTTTAATAAAAGAAATTATAACATATTTCTATAGATAATGTAATACTTTTACATGTAACAATAATCAAGTGTTTTTAGCTCTAAAAATGTAAATGGTTGAATTATTACTTTTTTTATACATATGTGTTACAATTATGTATAAACATTATTACATATAAGTAACACGTTCGTTACATTTTAGTTGTAATAAGTATTACTTTTGGCAAACGAAGAAAACATAGAAAAAAACACTGTTACTTTTCTGTATATATGTATTACTTTTATGTATACAAATTGTTACTTTATATGAATACAGTCATTACATTAAGTTATAGTAACTATTACTTTTGACAAACCAAAAAAAAAAAAATTAAAAATTTAAAAAAATAAGCAAAAAAAAAATAAAAATAAAAATTTTTGGGCCTATGAGAGGCTGCCACGCGGCAGGTTCGACCCCTGGGTCCTGGAGCCGGTTCGTGGGTCGGGCGGGCGGGTCAAAAACCGACCCGTCTCATGGATGAGACGGATCATGCATGTGTGCACACAAGTTTTTGTCAAAGTTAATTAAATTTCTTAGTTGAGGGAGTATATCTGTTAAATTTCCGAGTCAAATTTGACTATAAAAGTATTTTACCATAAATTATAATAGAATATATATTCTATATTGGGACGATATTGCATATAAAAGAAATCAAAAGAACGTATATTGCACATTATGTTGTTGTTAATCGGTCCGACAAAGATATCTTCTTTCCCGTCTCATACTTATTGCAACTAAATAAGAATGTACGTGTATTAAGAAAATATGTTGGAACTTATTGCTACTAAATAAGAGTGCACTGGTATTAAGAAAATATGTTAGAAAAGTAAGTATTGTGAATCGGTAAGAGAGAGAAAATAAGTTAGTGGAAAAGAAGAGACAAAAGTGAACATTTTGAGTAAGTAACGATAAGTATGAGACGCACAAAACAGAAATAAATAACGATAAATATGAGGGGAGGGAGTATTGCCGAGCGGTGACAACAGAACATACTTATGATGGAATACGCCCATTTGAAGCACCGACTTATCTAATAATCCATGAACAATGCAAAGTATAAAATCAAGAATATATAAATAATTTAGGAAAAGCAATGGGATGATACTTTGGATTAAAGCATGATCAATAACAAACAAAAAGCTCATGTCAAAGATTTGTGACTTCAATTTGTCGATTCTTTTGTGGATTAAATAAAAACACAAAAGTCACTTTTAAACAAAACGATTTCTCACTCGTTCTCTCTGGTCTCTCCTCTCTCTCTCTCTCTCTCGTTTCTTTCACATTTCCATTGATTTTGGTATGTTTTTGTGATTAATTCTTCTTTTTAATCCAGATTTGGATTTAGATTTAGACAGAGATTTCTTTCTAAATCTACTTCCAGATCTGGTTGTTTTCTACTTTCAGTTTTTTAGATTTTTCTTTCTGATTTTGAATAAATGAAGAGGACTATTGTCGAAATGATGTTTGATCTTTTGTATTTTCTCCTTTGTGAGAGCCTTTGCATTCTCTCCGTTGTGAGAGCCTTGTTTTTTTCCTTTGTTTCCCGACAATCATTGTTGAATCATTAGTGGAGGATGATAGCATGGCTTGGAAAGTTTGGTTGGCAATTTATAGCTAACCCAGAGGCCTTAAATTATTGTATTTTCAACACTAAATTTTTACCGGTAGGGGATTTCGTGAATGCCGATATATGGCAGTGTCCAAGTTACGCTTGGAGAGGCATCTATGCGTTCCAAGGTATTACTACGAGAGGTATAAGGTGGAAGATTGAGAATGCTACTACAACCACGAACACCCACTTTCGTCATCCTTCTTCTTACATTTCTTTTGTAACCGTAATTGCCATTATAATGAATGATAATATTTGGGTTGAGCTTCTGATATTGTAGAGAGCGTACTCATATTTTTATGCTTTTGCCCTTAATCTAATGATAATGGTAGTTTGTTTCGAAAAAAAAAAAAAAAAAGATTTCTCTTACTTCAAAAAAAAAAAAAAAAAAAAACGATTTCTCACGCCAACATTCAACACAACAAAGGAGGGGGAGATCTTGGGCCTACTAGGTTGACCAATGACCATATCGAGCACCTACAATTACGTTCCCATCTTTCACAAAACTTTGTACCATAGACGGTCTCGGTGTGAAACGGATTATTTGACCCAAGACGCCTTTTCGGTACTACCCATCTTTCACAAAACTTTGTACCGTAGAATTTATTTGACCCACGAACCGTCAGCGATTTGTTTGGACCCACCCGTCCACCGCTAGCTGGCATTGTGAATAAAAAATTTCAACAAATTTAAAATGAAATATATTAAAATTTGAAGTCAAAAAAAAAAAAAAAAAAAACAGAAAACAACATCTCGACGAGACGATTCAAATTAGCGGTAGGTGATATGATTTTGAATTACTTTTGTAAAATCATATTGCAACAAACAAAAAAGCTAAGTGTGAATACTTGAGATGAAAATCGAGAGTCGCCACGTTGTTTTATTTATTGTTAAAACATTGAGAAAACCATTTGTGAGAATAATAGGGTTCAGGGGTCAAATTACAATAGAAGAAGAATATTCATGTTATCACTCCTATTGCCCGACGAATCGGTCTTTCTATCATGATCAATGTGTGTGTGTGTGTGTTAGTGTTTGAGACCGGATCCGAAGATTGCCTACATTCTTCTCATCATGAGAAGCTCAGGTCGGTATAGTTCATTGATGAATTAGAATAGGGAGAGATGAAGCGGGATCATGCATATAGAGGGGGAATATTAGGGTTAGAAGTAGTTCCTAGATCGTATTAGGGTTTGATGAAACCCTAAGATCATCATAGGCTATGGCATGTGCACATAAATAGGGATTACAGTCCTAGATCTAGCATATTATGAATGTATAAGATTTAGATCTAGCATAATAACAAGAACATCATGAATACATATGAATGAACACATACACATGAAGATCTAGCATAATAACAACATCATGAATACATATGAATGAACACATAAACATGAAGATCGCTACCCTAAATATGGCATATAGTATGAATCTAGACTAAGAACATGAAGAACGCATGAAGAACATATGAATATGGATGCATAAACATAATGAAAACATATATAATATAGATCTAGCCTAAGAACATAACAATAAAATAATAAGAAAAGTAAGAAGACTTACCTTGATCGGCAAGAACTATGATTGAAGCTTCTTGAAGATTCGAAGAGGCTTCGAAGGTGCCGAAAAGGCTTAAACTAAGAGTTTCCTCGTCAGTTTTGACTGTGGAACTCGTAGAATGAATTGTGTGTTTGATTTGAGGAGGGGATGACCCGTATTTATAGATTTCTGGAGACGGAAAGACTGGCGCCCGGCCATTGCGAGAACTTGGCGTGGAAGGCAAGTTTTTAGGTCAGGAAACGCGTGTAGGGCTAAAAATGGCCCGCATGGCCCATTTGGAAGAAGTGGCCGCACGGATAAATCAACTACTTAATATGTTTTAGCATTTTATTCTTGTTCGTCTCGTTCTCGCATTCGATTTGATATGCGGTGCGTTCCGTGATTCATCCGGAGTCAAAAGTTATGACGATTTTCGTATCTACGCTCACATGACTGAAATCTGGCGTAATTTTTAGGTTGGGTACTAACAGTAGCCCCTCAGCGACGATTTTTGCAAGGCATGGAGGGTCGTCGATTATGAAAGGAACCGATCTGAAACATGAGTTCCAAATCGTGGGGAAGAAAGTAAGAAGGTGACCAGGTTGGTCAAACGGCTGGACCTATGTTAGGGCTACCTACGTATCCAAAGGGAATCAAGCCAATCGTAGTTCGAGACTTGTGGGAAAAGAAAGAAACGAGACTCCGTCTTTCGCTGGGGATAATCAAGCATTCGTCAGACAATAAAGCCGCGTGGACCCTACTGGGGGAAAAAGCAAAAAAGAAACGAGACATTGTCTTTCCGCTTGAGATCGACAAACGTTCGTGAAGCAATAAAATCGTTGCAAATGGACTCTATTGGGGAAAGGAGGGAAGGCCATACGTATGGTTCGACAAGAAGTTTAAAGAATCGAGAACAGAATTAGGGATAAATTCTAACTTCCTATAGAGCGCACGTAATCGATTTATAGATTGACTTGGAGGATTAGGGCTTACGGAGGTTCCGACCTTTCATTATGGATTGATTTAGAAATTTTGTAGAGGATTTCCGAACCCAATTTTAGAGAAGCTTTAGAAATTTTGTATAGGATTTCCGAACTCCAATTTTAGATTGATTTAGAAATTTTATAGAGGATTTCCGAACCCAATTTTAAATTTTAAAAATTTTATAGAGGATTTCCGAACCCAATTTTAGATTTTAGAAATTTTATAGAGGATTTCCGAACCCAATTTTAGATTGATTTAGAAATTTTATAGAGGATTTCCGAACCCAATTTTAGATTGATTTACAAATTTTATAGAGGATTTCTAAACCCAATTTTAGATTGATTTAGAAATTTTATAGAGGATTTCCGAACCCAATTTTAGATTTTAAAAATTTTATAGAGGATTTCTAAACCCAATTTTAGATTGATTTAGAAATTTTATAGAGGATTTTCGAACCCAAATTTAGATTAATTTAGAAATTTTATAGAGGATTTCCGAACCCAATTGGTAATTATTATAGAGGTCTTACGGACCCAATTAGGGTTTACGGAGGTTCCGACCTTTAATTTATAATTTTTAGGGTTTAGGACCTTCAATTATAGATTAATTTCGAAGATTAGGGTTTACGGAGGTTCCGACCTTTAATTTATAATTTTTAGGGTTTAGGACCTTCAATTATAGATTAATTTTGAAGATTAGGGTTTACGGAGGTTCCGACCGTTAATTTATAATTTTTAGGGTTTAAGGAGGTTCCAACCTTTAATTATAGATTGATTTTAAGAATTTTGGAGGCCTTCTGGGCCGATTTGGAATTTGTTGGTGTAAGATACCTTTTCTTTAGGTTTTAAGCTTTGTGAAGTTTGAGTGTAAATTACCTATAGTTTAGGGTTTGAGCTTAGAGATGTTTTGGATGTGAATTTCCCAATGTTTGGGCTTAAATGTGTTAATCTTGATTTGATTGTAAATTACCCAAAGTTTGGGGTTAAAATGATTAGTATTAAACGTAGAGGGTTACTCGTGATTTACCCATGGTTTGGGGCTCGATTGAATTTTACTTTGGTCGTAAAGATTTTGATTATAAGTTACCCAAGATTTGGGGTTTTAAATGAATTTTAGATGTATTTTACCCATAGTTTGGGGTTTAAATGAATCTTATGTAGATTGCAAAGATTTTAATTTGTAGATTACCCAAATTCGGGGTTTATTTGCATTTTACTTTGATTGTAAAGATTTTGATTGTGAATGACCCAAGTTCGGGGGTTTAAGTTAATTGTTGTTGATTTGTAAGAGTTGTAATTGTAAGTTACCCAAGTTCGGGGTTTTAAATATTAACCGTAGAGGGTTTTAATTATGAATTGCTCTTAGTGTAGGATTTGATTGTGAGTTATTTTGGAGCGAGGGACTTGATTGGAATTTACCTTGCATGAAGGGTTTGATTGTTGATTACTTCGAACGAGAAGGTTTAATTATTTCGAACGAGAAGGTTTGATTGCTAATTACTTCTAACGAGAAGGTTTGATTGTTAATTACTTCTAACGAGAAGGTTTGATTGTTAGTTACTTCGAATGAGAAGGTTTGATTGTTAATTACTTCGAATGAGAAGGTTTGATTGTAATTTACCCAAAGTTACGAGGTTTGGATTTGGATGATGTTAAGTTGAGGTGCTTTGTTTGCAAATTACCCAAGATATAGGGTTCGAGTGACTTAGTTGTAAGTTGTTTTAAGTAAGTGAGTTGACTGTAATTTACCTTGAATGAAGGGTTTGATTGTAAATTACTTCGAATGAGAAGGTTTGATTGTGAGTTACCAAAAATTTTGGGTTTAGCTTGAAGTTGAAGTGCTTTATTGCAAATTACCCAAGATAGGAGGATATATTTGTATTTTATCCGAGGTTTGGGGTTTCAATTGTAAATTACCCAAGGTGTGGGGTTTTGTTTGATTAATTTGTTGAACGTAAGGGATTTAGTTGTTGATTACCCAAGGTTTGGGGTTTAAGTGAATTTTCTTTGATTATAAAGGTTTTGATTATAAGTTACCCAGGATATGGGGTTTTGGTTGTAAATTACTTCGAATGAGAAGGTTTGATTGTTAATTACATCGTACGGGAAGGTTTGGTTGAATTAATTTTGTACTTAAGGTTTAATGACCTTAAATTGGGGTTTTCATGAAGCTTGTAGATTTCGACCCAAGTTGATTGATTTATTTGTATAATGTATTGATTTTAGTGGTTTTGTTAAAAACGCAATTTTTGTGTTAAGTAATTTTTGGTCCAAAAATGTTGTAATCTTTGACTGTTTTTTTTGACTTGGTTGACTTTGTTAAAAGTGTTTTTTTGTGTTGTTTGACTTTTGTTAGGGTATATGGATGTAATGTACATTAGCGTTTCGTTGAGAAAGCTTATTTTGGATGAAGTTATATTTTTGTCCGTTAATTATTGAAATGCTTTCGAACTTGTTCGGAGTTGACTTTGTCTTGGATTTGTTTTGAGTTGACTCATCTTGGATTTGTCTTGAGTTGAGTTGTCTTGGATTTGTTTTGAGTTGACTTGTCTTTTCCTAGGTAGACTAGGGTTTTTATTGTGAGTTATTTATAGTATTCATTGGGAATTTTGTGGATTCTCCTAATGCAACAGTTTATATATGAGCATGCATCATAAGATAAATTGCTAGATTGATTGCATACCTTTGCTGTGTATACCTGTCTATGCTTGCATGTTGCATTGCCGCCTTTGAAGTTGAGGGGATCATGTAGCATTGTGCATAGCTTGTGGGAAAGGACTTCCAGAGACTGTACAGAGCAAGGTGTGGGTTACCGGCTTGGGTTTATTCTTCGAGAGCTTGACTGGTCAAGAAGAGTTGACCAAGAGCACCGATCTGTTTATGGCACTAGGGGAGTATTTGTGGGATACCACCCATACATTCCACCTTGGTTGGGGAGAGGTTATGGTGGCTCCTTCGGACTTCACAGCTCTTACCGGGTTGCGGTTCACAGGTAGCCCTAGTGTGGAGTGATGATACCTTGATTTTCGATGGGAGTGCGGATGGACTTCCGAGCTTGATTGCACTGATAACAGGAGTGGTGCGCTTGGGGGCAACATGAGGAGATACTGGTGGCTCTTGAGGTAGGAGTCGGTGATGTAGAGGCAACCTCCCATCTTTGCTAATGCCGGTACTACGGCGATGATTCCGCTGTTGGGATGCCTAGTGGACTTGAATGTGGTGAACAGACTTGCTTGTGGAGCAACGGGTTTGACGGAGTTGTACCGTTCTTTAGATCGGAGTTGTTGGTCTCAGTTGGAGTCAGTCGACTGCTTACACTTTGTCTTGGAGGTATGAACCATTCTTTGTCTGCTTCTGGTTTCAGTCTCTTCTTGTTGATGACTTACCCATGTAGTGTTGGGCCTACGAGATTCTTGCTATGGGTCAATTTGGGACGACCAGTGCTTGATTACCGTACTTTTTTGATGGGCGCCAAGCTGTAGGAGATAGGGAAACGAGACGTCTCGGCACTATACTTAGGCTTAGTTTGAAGACTCTTCTGGGGGGACCCTGTCCGAGAGACATGATGTTCCATCTGTGGGTGGAGCTAGACTTTGAGTTGCTTGCTGCAGCGGCTTATTGAGGCGACGGGCCAGAGGAGGCTGTTGATCGGCTACAGCGGAGATGTCCTTTATTTGGGTTATAAGGCACGAGCCTAGGATGGAGTAGGTAGCGTCTACTTGGTTTTGGTGGATCCTCTGTGGTCTATGACTGTTTCAACGTCTTTGTCTGACCGGGTTAGGTTGACCAAGGGCCTTGATGCTAGACAGTTTGTCGTAGAGGGAGCCTCGTATGATGACTTTGTTGGGACGCGCCTTTGAGGCTCACGCGTTGTGGTAGAGGAAAAACTGCGGGTGATCATTCGGAGGCATCACAGGAAAGTGGCGAAGGCCATTCAGCAGTTGGCGGAGTGTGATGTTTCTAGTCACGGTGATGATGGTGCTTCGACCGGTAGGTATCCCCCTATGCGGAAGTGGACTCGGGGTGACGCTAGTGAATCAGCCTCTTAGTTTCTGATTTTGTTAGTTGTAGCACAGATAGTAGAATAGTATATATATATATATATATATATATATATATGGATGTATAAAGATTTATATATATATATATATATATATAGATGTATAAAGATTTACATTATGATATGTACAGTAGCATGCAGCATGTAGAGTAGCAAGTAGCACATAAATGGCATGTAGCGTGTAAATAACGTGTAGCACGTAGAGTAGCACATAGCATGTAAATAGCATGTAAATAGTATAGGAGTGCATTACACAGGCAAAGGGTACCCTAGTTGGGTTAATAAACTATTTGACTTCTATTGGTACGAGTCGCCTAAAGGAGATTTAGGGCTTTTGACTTATGGGAGACGAGATGCAGGACCCAAAGGTGTCCTAAGTTTGTAGGGTACATGGCGTAGGACCGAGTCAGTTAGGACGTCACGGAGACGAGACAAAAAGACAATTTATAAATTAGTGGAGACTGAGTGTGCGGGTTTATAAACAACGTGTCGTGATAGAAAACACTTTTGAAAATGTAACGACTTTTTAAAAATGACTTATAATTAATTACAGTCTAATTAATTCAAGTACTTGTCCTTCATTAGGATTTGTTGATTAGGGTAGTCCTTCGGGTCAGTAAGATTTCATCGGGTTTGCCGGTGATTTCTGAGTAGCCAGGAAGTTGTCCTAACTTTGTTTGAAAAAGCCCCAGTTTGAATGGGAGACTCTTGAGAGAGGTGAGCCATGTCGAGCACCGGTGGAGAGAGATAACATTCTGTGGGGAGTAGCCTTGTTGGAGAGTGATCCCGTTGGAGCATCGGTAGTTGATCCTGTTCCGTTAGAGTAGCCCTAGCTTGGTGAGGGTATTAGAAAGAGGTCATCCATGTTGAGTTTCGATGGAGAGAGATGACCTTCTGCGGGGAATGATCTTGTTGGAGTATCAGTACTCGGACAAATTCCATTGAGACAGCCCCAGCTTAGTGAGGGCATAAGGTGGGGGAATCCTACCTCCTTTTAGACACACCCTGTTTTTTCTCTAGACCGCCCTTGCGGGTTTTCAATCTAGGTGGGTATATTCTTTTAGCGTCGTTTTTTTTTATTATTATTATTATTATTTCAGTCGACTCGAAATAAAGTAAAAAGACAGAAACATACAGACGACTTGCAGGAGCCTTTTGTTATAGTGAGAGAAGAGAGAGAAAGAGAGAACAAGAGAGGGAGTTCTCGCATTTAGACCTTACATGAAGTATGTCTAAAAGGAAGGAAGCCCCTGCTTGACAGAAAATAAGTGTTTAGCTCTTTCCTAGATTGTAGAACAGAAGACTTGTCGAGACATTTGAAAATTATTTTATTCAGAATTGTCTTTTGATTGCTCGAGAATGGACCTCGTTGACTAGTTACGTATCTTATGATTATGTTTTAGACAAGTAGTCTCGAAATAATAAACGCCTTAATTAATCGTGAAATAGAATAGAAATTGCAGTGTATGGGGAAGAGAGAAAAGAATGAAAGTTGGCTCGAGGTGGGTTGTATATATTTTGTGGACCGAACCAGGAGGTTGCCTACGTTCCTCTCGGTGTGAGAGGCTCAAGTCCGCGTAGTTCGAGGATGATCCGGTTGATGATGATACCGGTATTGAGAAAGAAAGTTGGTCTACTCCAATGTTGCTTGTTGCTTTGGACCGCTTTGTTTGTAGTTGTTGCTTTGGACCGCTGCTGTAGAGATGAGTTGAACCCTTTTGAAAAGGAAGGAAAATAGAAAATATGAAATGAAAAGAAAGCGGGACTTTTACTTTTCCTATGATGATAGCCCCTTCTATTTTCCTTTGCTTTGATTTATTTCTTTGTGCACACCCTTATTTTTGCCTAGGCCGCCCTTGCGGGTTTTCAACCTAGCGGGCTACTTTTTTGTGCATTCGCTCTAATTTTTGCCTAAGTCGCCCGTTGTGGGTTTCGACCTAGCGAGCTTTATTTTATTTATATATACATTTACATATTGAAACATGGGGCAAGATGAGCCCCTAGTTCGCTTTCGCCTTTAGGAGGTAGAAGTTGTAGAGTGTGTATGAATAGCCCCCTGCATTTCGTTGACATCATCGTGGGGAGACAGACAGCCCCAGTGCGCCGCCATGTTGTAGTTGTGACGGTAACAGGCAGCCTTCATGATTGCGCGGACGCTTCTTCGATGATGAGCAACTCTGCAGTCGTCGTCTTCTTCATGGGAATATGGAAGTGTATATTAGGAGTATTTAGGAGGGTGCACACAGTGGGTGTACACGAGGACGGTATATATGGAGGGTGCACACAGTGGGTGTGCACGAGGGGTATCCATATGGAGGGTGTAGATAGTGGGTGTACACAAGGAGAATATATAGAGTGGGAGTACACAGTGGGTGTACACAAGGAGTATATATGGAGGGTGCACACGAGGGAATATATGGAGAGTGCACACAGTGGGTGTACACGATGGAATATATGGAGAGTACACACAGTGGGTGTACATGAGGGGAATATATGTAGAGAGGGTGTACACAGTGGGTGTACACGAGTGGAATATATGGAGAGTGCACACAGTGGGTGTACACGAGGGGAATATATGTAAAGAGGGTGTACACAGTGGGTGTGTTGGGTTTCGGAGTAACATGCGCAGCGAAAAATAGCATTTAAAATTTTAATGAAACCCAACGCCCATAGATCCATTCATATGATTAAATAAAATACTTGCAATATGAATACTAGAAAACTAACCCTTGATGACTTTGATTTCTAGCCTTTGATCTTGGTGGAGACTTGAAGCTTGATCACGAAGTAAGAACACAAACTTTAAAGATGATAAGCTTCACCCTCTAGCGGTATCCACACCACGAACGAATATCAAGGAGCTTCTTGATCTTGGTTGCTAGACCAAAATTGTGAAACACGTTTTCACAATTGATATTAACTATATGGAATATTATTTGTGTATAATTTTGTTCTTCAATCTAGGATCTCTTAGAACAAAATGATTCTCTCTCAAACTCTTTGGAGGCTTGCACAAAAATATGTATTGATTCTGGCCAAATTAGGGTTGTTTATATACAAGTTAGACCTATTCCAAATAGGTAACTTGTGTCTAAACCCGCAAGGAATCGTAATTAGGAAAGTCCAAGACCTGTCTAAAATCTATTTCCAAATTGAATCAGGAAACCAATCCCGACAAACTGTGCGGCCGCCCAAAACAAACTGTGCGGTCGCACACTCAACCTGGAACAATTATGGTACATTTGAGCCAAACTGTGCGGCCGCCCAAGATATTCTGTGCGGTCGCACACTTGCTCCAGTCTCCCTTAATTTCCAAAATCCCTCAATGGTACTTCATCCCAATATTCCAATATAGTCCTTTTTAGGATTCGTTCTATTGTGTGTGACCCTCTAGGATTATACTAAGTTGGCAATGGCTTCAAACATGAAACCATAAGATATGATTAGGTTCTAGCAAACCGTCATACCTACCCAAATAGTATAAATAAATACAAGTTCGTATTCCATTTAGAATATGTCACAATCCTTTTGTCCACGATGTCATTGAACACAAGTCATGGTTAACAAGTCAACTTGTCTTTGTTCAATACTTTCTCGATTCCGAATATGTTGATAATCCAAACGACATTGATCTAATAAATTCATTTGAGTCCGGCCGAATATTTTCATCAACATTATTCCTACGAGAGGCCTAAGCTTGACATCTCTCCAAGGAGGGACAAATCCATTTAGCTTATTATTCTTCCCTATGTGAATTCGATTATGCCAATCATATCCTTTATAACTACCCAGTTAAAGGTAGCGTTTGAATATGTCAAACATAATGTTCATCAAGTGTAAGACTATAATAACTTCATGTCTAAGGATTCAAATGACATAACTAATATGAGATATATGTACGACATAGACCATGACATAAATCTCATACAGCGGGTCATGTCCAGTACCTTGTTCCAAACAAGTACCCATAAATCTAACATGATCATCCCATGATCATTTAGCCTTTATACTAGTGCTTAACAAGTACTAGGGACGAAGATTATTATAAGTAAACATGAACAACAATAATAATCAAAACATCTCTTTATTAATATGAAGTAAATGATAACAATTACAACGTTTATTAAACGTGCCTAAGGTCCACTACCAACAATCTCGCACTTGCCATAGGCCCAATCTCCCATGTATCTAATACCCATGGATCTAACATGACCATCATGTTTAGCTTGCGGAAGTCACTTTGTTAGCGGGTCCGCAACATTGTCATCAGTAGGTACTCTGTATATATTCACGTCTCCCCTATCAACGATTTCTCAAATGATATGAAAATGCCTAAGTATGTGTTTGGATTTCTGATGTGCTCTTGGTTCCTTTGCTTGAGCAATAGCACCATTATTATCGCAATAAAGGTCTATTGGATTAGCAATTCTAGGAACCACTTCAAGTTCAGTAATGAACTTCTTAATCCAAACAGCTTCCTTTGTAGCATCCGATGCAGCAATATACTCAGCTTCCGTTGTAGAATCATCGGTTGTACTTTGCTTGGAACTCTTCCAGCTTACAGCTCCACCATTTAACATAAACACAAAACCTGATTGTGATCGACTATCATCTTTTTCGGTTTGGAAGCTTGCATCCGTGTAAGCATTTACAACGAGATCATCTTCCATTCCTCCATAGACTAAAAACGAATCTTTAGTCCTTCTCAAGTACTTAAGAATCGCTTTAAAAGCCATCCAGTGACTTTCACCGGGGTCGGATTGATATCTACTCGTCATGCTCAAAGCATAAGATACATCCGGCCTAGTACTTATCATGGCATACATGATGGACCCAATTGCCGAGGCATATGGAACATCATTCATTTTCTCATGCTCATCGTTTGTCTTAGGACATTGAGTCTTGCTTAGAGAAACTCCATGTAACACTGGCAAGGTTCCTCTCTTAGAATTTTCCATGCGGAATCTTCTAATGACCTTGTCAATGTATGTACTTTGGCTTAAACCAATTAGCTTCCTTGATCTATCTCTATAGATCTTGATGCCAAATATATATGCGGCTTCACCCATATCTTTCATTGCGAAGCGCTTTCCTAACCAAGTCTTTACAGACTGAAGTGTAGGAATATCGTTTCCAATAAGAAATATGTCATCCACATATAAGATAAGGAATAGCACTATGCTCCCACTAATCTTCTTGTATACACAAGGCTCATCTTCGTTCTTGATGAAGCTCAACTCTTTGACCGATTCATCAAAACGAAGATTCCAACTCCTAGAAGCTTGCTTCAATCCATAGATGGATCTCTGCAATTTGCATACTTTAAAATTTTGTTCAAAACCTTCTGGTTGTGTCATATACACATCCTCTTGCAGTTTTCCGTTTAGGAAAGCTGTTTTGACATTCATTTGCCATATTTCATAGTCATGATATGCGGCAATGGCAAGCAAAATTCTTATAGACTTGATCATTGCTACGGGTGAAAAGGTTTCATCATAGTCAATACCATGAACTTGCCTATAACCTTTTGCTACAAGTCTAGCTTTGTAAGTATGCACCTTCCCATCCATGTCAGTCTTCTTCTTGAAGACCCATTTGCATCCTATGGTTTTTACACCTTCGGGCGCATCAATCAAATTCCAAACTTGATTATCTTGCATGGATTGCAATTCGGATTCCGTGGCTCCAAGCCACTTGTCCGAATCAGGAGAAGACATCGCCTCTCGGTAAGTGGTCAGTTCATCATTCTCAATGATCTCCACCTCATTACTATCCGTTACGAGAAATCCATATCTCTCGGGCACGGATCGTAACCTACCAGATCTGCGAGTTACTTGTGTATTCTGAATAGGTTCCACAACTCCTTGTGATTCTTGCTCTTGTTCCACTATTTGTTCAATGTTATTTTCTGTGTCTCGAATTTCTTCAAGATTTATTTTACTCCCACTGATTTCTTTGGAGAGAAACTCTTTCTCTAGAAAGACACCAATTCGGGCAACAAAAACTTTGTTGTCTGTTTGCTTGTAAAAGTAGTATCCTTTAGTTTCCTTAGGATATCCCACGAAATTACATTTATCAGATTTATGTGCAAGTTTGTCTGAGACAAGTCTTTTGACAAAAGCTTCACAACCCCAAATCTTCATGAAAGACAGACAAGGCTTCTTTCCGCTCCACATCTCATATGGAGTCTTTTGAACCGATTTAGTTGGAACACGATTTAGTGTGAAAGCAGCGGTTTCTAGAGCGTAACCCCAAAAGGATATTGGAAGATCAACTTGACTCATCATTGATTGAACCATGTCTAACAAAGTCCGATTTCTCCTCTCGGACACACCATTCCATTGTGGTGTTTCGGGTGGTGTCAATTGTGAAATTATTCCACAATTTTTTAGATGATCATCAAATTCATGACTCAAGTATTCTCCACCTCGATCTGATCGTAGTGCCTTAATACTTTTGCCAAGTTGTTTTTCTACTTCATTTTGAAATATTCTAAATATCTCAAATGGTTCACTTTTATGTTTCATTAGTTAAACATACCCAAATCTACTATAATCATCAGTGAAGGTTATGAAGTATTGAAATCCTCCCCTAGCATTGCTACTTAATGGTCCACATACATCGGAATGTATCAACCCCAATAATTCGCTTGCCCTTTCATCTAGCTTGGTAAAAGGTGTCTTAGTCATTTTTCCAAGAAGACACGACTCGCAAGTATCATATGACTCAAGGTCACATGAACCCAAAAGACCGTCCCCATGGAGTTTTGAGATACGCTTCTCATTAATATGACCAAGACGGTAATGCCACAAATAAGTATGATTTACATCATTAGGTTTAGATTTCTTATTTACATGATAGACATTGTTATTATTTTCATTCTTGACATCCAAGATATAAAGGCCATTAAATGAATTAGCAATACCATAAAGCACATCATTTAAATAAATAGAAAATATCTTATTCTCAATAAGAAATTTAAAACCTTCATTATCCAAACAAGAAATTGAAATAATATTTCTACTTAAATCCGGTACATAATAGCAATTGTTCAAAACAAGTATTAGACCGGAAGGTAAAGTGACTTCGTAAGTCCCTACGGCTAATGCAGCAACTCTTGCTCCATTCCCCACATGTAGGTCTACTTTACCATCTTTAAGCAGTCTCCTATTCTTTAGTCCCTGCACATTTAGACAAATGTGAGAACCACATCCGGTATCCAATACCCAAGAATCAGTGGTAGAAAGGAGAATATCTATCATATAGATACCTGAAGTCGACGCAGCCTTGCTGCCCTTCTTCTTCTTTTGCTCTTCCAAGAAAGCCTTGCAATTACGTTTCCAATGACCAATTTCTTGGCAATGGAAACAGATTGCATCCTTTTGTGAATCGGGTTTTGCCTCAGAAGCCTTGGCAACCTTTGCCTTGCATATCTTGGGTTTGACAACTTTCTTACCCTTTCCTTTAGCACTAGCCTTCTTCCCATCATGAACCAAGAGCACATGAGAACCTTTCTCCACAATCCTCATCTCCGCAGTCTTAAGCATATTATGCAACTCGGAGAGATTCTTATCCATTCCATGCATGTTATAATTCATCACAAACTGATTATAACACTTTGGCAATGAATTAAGAATGAGATCCGTGGCTAGCTCCAATGGGATTGGGTAGCCAAGTTTCTCAAGATGCTCTACATAGCCTTTCATTTTAAGCATGTGAGGACTCACTTGTTTCCCTTCACTCATTTTACAAGAAGTGAATGCAACAATGGTCTTGTACCTCTCTTGCCTAGCTTGCTCTTGAAATATGTCTCTTAACTCCACGCCTATCTCATAGGCTTCCAAATGTTCCAAACTTTGTTGGAGTTTTGAGCACATAGTAGCAAGTTTGAGACAACTTACATCTCTAGAATCATTACAATGTTTCTTGTAATTGTCTCTTTCTTCCCTAGGGGCAGTGACTTCTGGTTCTGCAGGAAGAGGCCTATCGAGAATGTACAACTTATCTTCTTGCCTTAGAACAATTCTTAGGCTACGGATCTAATCCATAAAGTTAGTACCATTCTCTTGGAGCTTATCCTTCTCAAGGATCGATCGCAACGAAATTGATTGAGTGTTGTTAGTCATTATCTACAATTATGCAAAATTTCCAAAATTTATAAGTACCAATTTCATTAAACAAATAAATAATGTATTTTTCCAAAAAATACTCCCACGAAATTATACAACCTTCTTATACATCCAATGTATAATATAATTCAAATGGGTTAAGATTCAACTTTAATTTAATTTCAAGTACGCTTTGGCGCACCGCTCAAAATCAATATCTCATATGACTCTTACATCCTTTTATGAGATTCTTTAAGAAATCTAATTTCAAAAAGCATGTTAAATCTCATCTTTGCCTAGGCTCAAAACTGTTTTGACGCCTAATTAAGTCCAACCATTTTAAACGCATAAGAAACTCTTATTCACTCATCTTGCTCATACATGAATAAAATCAATGCACCTCGCTTTGGCGAGCCCACATAAAATTACCCATGTACAAACAAGTGTTTTAATCATGGCATGGCAAAAAGACTTAAAACTTTTCTTAAAGGTTTATCACATATAGCATTCAACACATTTATGAGCACATAATATAAGCATGTTATGCATCAAGTTTAGCTACTAAATTAATCTCTATTAATTTAAGCATAATATTTATGTGTCATTAGTTTCTCTATAATTATGAGGATGAGACTCTTTGAACTTTGGTTATCATCTTCCAAATCAAGACAACAAGAAGTGCGGCCGAAACTAAGCCATAAGGCATCCACAATTCCGCACTAATTCAAGAAACCAAGAAAGTAGTCCATGTGGCCGAAACTAAGCAATAGATGGTCTCGATGAACGTAGGCCAATTGCATCCACAATTCCACATGGATCTCCAATCTTTGAATCAAGAACTTTGTTTCTCAATTTTAGCAATTATGAACTCTTCATAATTCTAACTTCGTTTTATCTTTGAAACTTTGATTGCGATCAAGTTTGGGAAACACAATCTCGATGAACGTAGATTAGCCATCCAAACCTTGAACCAATCTTAGAATCACAAGACTAAAACAAATAGGAAATTTAAACCCAAGATCCACACCCAAAACCCAAACCCCACCCCCGCGCCAAACCCTAGGTCCGGCCGGCATGGGTCCGGTCGGACCCTTCCGAAAAATCCAAATTTTTAAAGTTCCAAAATTTATCTCAAAATTGTTTTCCCGATTCAATTAGGATTTGGTGTTCTTGGTGATCCAATCAACATGATCATCAAAACCTTGAATAAACAATTTATTATTGAATCCCTAGAATATCAAAACTTTGATCCAATCAAAAATTGATAATCCAAATAATTTTAAATCCACCATAATTTTTATTGCAATTAAATAGTGCGATTAAAGTTTCTAAAACAATAAACCACATAAAATCATATAACACATAAACATCATAATCCAATATTCATATCATGCTAGGCACATAAACAATTTATATACACACAACATGATCTTCGTATTGAAATAATCAACATGAACGGGGCTCTGATACCACTATTGGGTTTCGGAGTAACATGCGCAGCGGAAAATAACATTTAAAATTTTAATAAAACCCAAAGCCTATAGATCCATTCATATGATTAAATCAAATACTTGCAATATGAATACTAGAAAACTAACCCTTGATGACTTTGATTTCTAGCCTTTGATCTTGGTGGAGACTTGAAGCTTGATCACGAAGTAAGAACACGAACTTTGAAGATGATAAGCTTCACCCTCTAGCGGTATCCACACCACGAACGAATATCAAGGAGCTTCTTGATCTTGGTTGCTAGACCAAAATTGTGAAACACGTTTTCACAATTGATATGAACTATATATTATTTGTGTATAATTTTGTTCTTCAATATAGGATCTCTTAGAACAAAATAATTCTCTCTCAAACTCTTTGGAGGCTTGCACAAAAATATGTATTGATTCTGGCCAAATTAGGGTTGTTTATATACAAGTTAGACCTATTCCAAATAGGTAACTTGTGTCTAAACCTGCAACGAATCGTAATTAGGAAAGTCCAAGACCTGTCCAAAATCTGTTTCCAACTTTAATCAGGAAACCAATCCCGATAAACCGTGCGGCCGCCCAAAACAAACTGTGCGGTGGCACACTCAACCTGGAACAATTATGGTACATTTGAGCCAAACTGTGCGGCCGCCCAAGATATTCTGTGCGGTCGCACACTTGCTCCAGTCTCCCTTAATTTCCAAAATCCCTTAATGGTCCTTCGTCCCAATATTCCAATATAGTCCTTTTAGGATTCGTTCTATTGTGTGTCACCTTCTAGGATTATACGAAGTTGGCAATGGGTTCAAACATGAAACCATAAGATATGATTAGGTTCTAGCAAACCGTCATACCTACCCAAATAGTATAACTAGATACAAGTTCGCATTCCATTTAGAATATGTCACAATCTTTTTGTCCACGATGTCATTGAACACAAGTCATGGTCAACAAGTCAACTTGTCTTTGTTCAATACTTTCTCGATTCCGAATATGTTGATAATCCAAACGACATTGATCTAATCAATTCATTTGAGTCCGGCCGAACATTTTCATCAACATTATTCCTATGAGAGGCCTAAGCTTGACATCTCTCCGAGGAGGGACAAATCCATTTAGCTTATTATTCTTACCTACGTGAATTCGATTATGCCAATCATATCCTTTATAACTACCCGGTTAAAGGTAGCGTTTGAATATGTCAAACATAATGTTCATCAAGTGGAAGACTATAATAACTTCATGTCTAAGGATTCAAATGACATAACTAATATGAGATATATGTACGATATAGACCATGACATAAATCTCATACAGCGGGTCATGTCCAGTACCTTGTTCCAAACATGAGTTTTCTGCTGGGGAAAATGCACTTGCTGGGGATGAGAGATGACCATGTTGGTCGGGTGGCTGGACCTTTTCAGGTTTCCTACGTATCCCCCGAGGAATCAAGCCGGTCGTAGTTCAGAGCGATTAGGGAAAAGCGAGCCATCGGACTTCTGCTATGGATAATAAACCTACGGGCACTATCCTGTATGAAGAACGAACATTCGTTAGGAAATGAAGTCATTTGGGAAAAATAAAGACTACGTTGTCTAAATAATCCCAAGATGGAATGGTAAACGCAATCAGGACCGCCAGGGCTCCTGCCGATTATGCTAACGAAACGCCGAGGCTTCTGCCAACCACGATCGATCAAGGATACGCATGTCATAGAGGCGCCGAAGTCTCTACAATCATACGAATCCTAATAATAGGTGCTGGATCTCTCGCAAACAGAAACGCCGAGGCTTCTGCCAATCGCGATTGATCAAGGATACGTATGTCATAGAGGCGCCGAAGTCTCTACAATCATACGAATCCTAATAATAGATGCTGAATCTCTCGCAAACAAAAACGCCGAGGCTCCTGCCAATTACGATTGATCAAGGATACGTATGTCATAGAGGCGCCTAAGTCTCTACAACCGTACAAATCCTAATAATAGATGCTGGATCTCTCGCAAACAGAAACGCCGAGGCTTCTGCCAATCGCGATCGATCTAGGATGCGTATGTCATAGAGGCGCCAAAGTCTCTACAACCATACGAAGCCTAAGCAAATATTAGGAAATGCTAAAATAATAGATGCTGGATCTCCCGCAAACAGAAACGCCGAGGCTTTTGCCAATCGCGATCGATCTAGGATGCGTATGTCATAGAGGCGCCGAAGTCTCTACAACCGTACGAATCCTAATAATAGATGCTGGATCTCTCGCAAACAGAAACGCCGAGGCTTCTGCCGATCGCGATCGATCTAGGATGCGTATGTCATAGAGGCGCCAAAGTCTCTACAACCATACGAAGCCTAAGAAAATATTAGGAAATGCTAAAATAATAGATGCTGGATCTCTCGCAAACAGAAACGCCGAGGCTTTTGCCAATCGCGATCGATCTAGGATGCGTATGTCATAGAGGCGCCAAAGTCTCTACAATCATACGAATCCTAAGCAAATATTAGGAAATGCTAAAATAATAGATGCTGGATCTCTCGCAAACAGAAACGCCGAGGCTTCTGCCAATCACGATCGATCTAGGATGCGTATGTCATAGAGGCGCCAAAGTCTCTACAACCATATGAATCCTAAGCAAATATTAGGAAATGCTAAAATAATAGATGCTGGATTTCTCGCAAACAGAAACGCCGAGGCTTCTGCCAATCACGATCGATCTAGGATGCGTATGTCATAGAGGCGCCAAAGTCTCTACAACCATACGAATCCTAAGCAAATATTAGGAAATGCTAAAATAATAGATGCTGGATCTCTCGCAAACAGAAACGCCGAGGCTTCTGCCAATCGCGATCGATCTAGGATGCGTATGTCATAGAGGTGCCGAAGTCTCTACAACCATATGAATCCTAAGCAAATATTAGGAAATGCTAAAATAATAGATGCTGGATCTCTAGCAAACAGAAACGTCGAGGCTTCTGCCAATCGCGATCGATCTAGGATGCGTATGTCATAGAGGCGCCAAAGTCTCTACAATCATATGAATCCTAAGCAAATATTAGGAAATGCTAAAATAATAGATGCTGGATCTCTCGCAAACAGAAACGCCGAGGCTTTTGCCAATCGTGATCGATCTAGGATGCGTATGTCATAGAGGCGCCAAAGTCTCTACAACCATACGAATCTTAAGCAAATATTCGGTGAAGAATGGAAATTCTAAGAGGCTTCTCGTACCCAAAGATAACGAACATCAGTCAAAAATAGCGCTAAGGGCACCCAAAATGAATCAAAGGGGAATGTACTAGGGGTAAAACTGAAATTTTGCATGTGGAGGCAAAGATGATGGATTGTTATGAAGTCGCAAACGGGATGAACTCTCGGGGAGTTACAAAGGTGATAGACTCTCGGGAAGTCACAAGGGTGACGGACTCTCGGGGAGTCACAAAGGTGATAGACTCTCGGGGAGTCACAAGGGACTCTTTGGTGAGTCACAAGGGCAAACGACCTTTAGGGAGACGCGAAGGAGATGGACTCTCGGGGAGTTGCTAATATGGGAAACATGATCTAGGTTCCGCTTATCCTAATTTAGGAGGGGATGAGGCTACGAGCCATCGAGACCAAGGTGTTAGGTAAGGGACATTTTTCTTGGTTGCCTAGAGGTATGACCTAAGGCTTTTTTAAGGAAAGGGAATAAAGAAGATGGTGATCTCCTAATCTTGAGATAGGAATGCCAAAGATTTCCCGGCTTCTTGGGCTTTAGATTATGTCTTGGAGATAATGTGGGTTTCCTAGGCTTACGGGCTAGGGATTGGAGCATGAGGAGAGTATTCTATCCTAGGCTTAGTGCTAGGGTTTGGAAAGATTGAGGTTTGGGAACTTCTTAGATGTTAAGGTTTCGAACAAGGGTTTGGAAACTGGTGTTTAAGGACCATGACTCTCCTAGGTTTGGGACTAGGGTTTAGAAATATCCTAGGCTTCGAGGCTAGGGCTTGGAGTTGTGGTAGGCTCGGAGATTGCAAAGGCATCGGCTTTTAGACATAAGGCTGGGAGTTGGAAAGGTTGTGACTTCCTAGGCTTGGGACCATGGACCGTTGGGAAGAGGGATTGCTTTCGTGGAAGGTCCACTAAGCTTGATGTTAGGGTTCACCATTTTTCGGGATTGGTGACTATGGCTTGGAAATGTTCGTGGTAACCTAGGCTTTGGGCTAGGTTTTAAGGCTAAGGACTGTAAACTTCCTATATTTTGAGACTAAGGTGAAGGAATTTCCTAGGTCTAGGACTAGGGTTTGAAGGGAATGTTGAATCTTAGGCTTGATGATAGAGTTTAAAGAGGATAATTTCTACCTAGGCTTGAGGCTAGGGTTTTAGAAAGAGTGCGACTACCTAGGTTAGAGGCTAGGGTTTAGAGCGAATGCGACTACCTAGGCTCGAGGCTAGGGTTTAGAGCGAATGCGGCTTCCTAGGCCTGAGGCTAGGGTTGATTAAGTTTTGGACAGGGCATTGTATCCTAGGTTTTGGGTTAAGGTTTAATAAGATGGGGTGATTAAGATTGTAAATATCCTAGGTTTCGAGACTAGGGTTTCGGGAATTTGGATATGATGTTGCATGCGGGGCTTTGGAAATTCCCTAGAACTTGGGCTAGGGTTAAAGAGGATGTTGCGGTTTCCTAGGCTTAAGGATATGTGACTACCTAGGCTTGAGGCTAGGGTTTGGGGAGAACGCGACTTCCTAGGTTTGAGGCTAGGGTTTGGAAAGAATATCGACTACCTAGGCTTGAGGCTAGAGTTTGGAGGGAATGTGACTACCTAGGCTCGAGGGTAGGGTTTAGGAAGGATGTGGCTTCCTAGGATCGAGGCTAGGGTTTAAGAAGGATGTAACTTCCTAGGCTTTAGGCTAGGGTTTGGAAGGATGTAATTACCTAGGCTCTAAGCTAGGGTTTGGAAGGGATGTAACTACCTAGGCTTGGGGCTAGGGTTTAGGAAGGATGTAATTACCTAGGCTTGAGGCTAGAGTTCAGAGAGAATGATATGACCACCTAGGCTTGAGGCTAGGGTTTAGGAAGGGTGTAGCTACCTAGGATCAAGGCTAGGGTTTGGAGACCGAAAGCATTTGAAGGTTTATCTTGGTTTAGACCGAGCAAGTTTGAGGTCTAAGAGTGTTGCGGTTTGGGGCAAATGAGCTTCATACCTTGTGGCTGGATAGGCTCGATAGATTAGACCTAGGCTAAAGTTCTAGGGTTTAGCTAGGGTAAGACTCAGACATGTGTTAAGGAGACCAGGGCCTAATGGAATGGTAGGCGTGAGATCTAGGAGATCGAAGGCTAGGCAGGGTAGCGTTGGGACATAAGGTTTTCAAGCGGGTAAGTCTTTTGTCCTAGAGAAACCGCGTTATGAATTAGGACCAAGCAGGCTTGAGGTCGGCCAAGGAGCAATGGATTGGGATTGGATGATCCTAGTACCTAATACGCATGTCGGGCTTGGATCCTAGAGTGTTTGAAAGTTTAGGCTAGGTGCGAACCGTAGGTGCAGGAAATGGTTTTGGATATATGACCATGTTGGCGCTTTAGGTAAAGGGATTGAGTGTCCAAGACTTTGCTTGAGTACAATAGGTACCTTAAGTTGGATTGGGTATGCTTTGGTCTCGCGTGACCAAGCTCGTTCGGCGATTGCAAAGGTGGGTTTGGTATGGGACTAAAGGTGTTAAGCGCATGATTTTTGACTGGACGGGTTTTGATATCTTTATGGCATATCACGGTACGCGGGAGGTCCTATGCGTTCGAGCACGTTTGAGGTTTGGACTCGTGGGGGAAGAAAGGTTTGAGATCCATGGAGTTCAAGGGTGGACCTTGTAGGTGGTGAGGTTTAGACTCGGCTCGGATTAAGTAGGTTAGAGACCTAAGTGGTTGAAGGTCAGACGAGGAAGTCTTTTGAAGCTAAGGAGTGACACTAGGTTTAAGAGTGGCAGGGCCATGGTTTGGGTATGACAGTATGCGTAGATGGCATTGTTTTGGTTGGACCCAGCAGGCTTGGGAACCAAAGAGTTCTAAGGGTCGACATCTAAGGTTATAGACCTAGAGGGTAGACAGTTTTGTGATCTAAAGGGTTTAGGAGTTGAGACCTAAGGTGTGAATCGGATATGCTAGAGACCTATAAGGTAGGTGTTTGGCGGCCTTGCATGGACTTGGGATCTAAGGGATAGTTCAATAGGTTAGACTGGGTAGACCTAAGAGGTTGGACCTAAGAGGATAGGGGAGACATAGTCTGGACAAGGTAAGGATGAATATATATTGGTAGGTTTGGGATCTAAGAGATCAGGTAGACTCGAGACCAGTAGGTTCGGGACCTAATGGGTCATTCTAAGGATTTGGATTCGATAGACTGGCTTAAGGCTTGAGGTTTTGGGTAAGACTGGTTTGAGGCTTTTTTAGGAGTCCCGCTACTAACTTATGGAGGGTCGAGCTAAGGGGTTATGGTGTAACCTATGTAAGACTGACTGGGTAGGTGCGGGACCTAAGGTTTTGAATCAAGTCAGATTGGGACGTAAGGGTATCCTATTGTGTAGGAAATAGGGTGAAGGACCGAGTCGGTTCAAGAATCACAAAGATGGGTCTCAGAGTGGACCGAGGAGGTTTATACAAATTTTGTGGAGACTGAGAGTGCGGGTTTATAAACAAAGTGTCGTGGAAGAGAAAACTTTTGAAAGTGTTATGACTTTATAAAGATGCCTTATAATTAATTATGATTCTAATCAATCCAAATAGGTCGTCGCGTGCCGAGTTTGACGATGAGGGGTGCCCTTCTTCTAAGTGTATCCTTGTTGACGCCTCGGTATTCTCTGGGAAACCACATAGTCGACCCATTCCGTTGGGGATTATCTAATTTGGTGAGCGGGTACCCTCCCTCCTTTGAGAAACTCTACGTCAAGCTTGATGATGAGGGATGCCCTTCTTCTAAGTATATTCTTGTTGGGACCTCGGTATTCTCCGAGAAAACACATAGTCGACCCATTCTGTTGGGGAAGCCCCAGTTCGATAAGGGTGTAGAGTGGGGTATCCTACCTCCTTTAAGACGCACCCTTTTTTTTGCCTAGACCGCCCTTTCGGGTTTTCAATCTAGCGGGCATCTCTTTTGCGTCATCTTTTTCTTTTTTTCTTTTTTTTTTTTTTTTTAAAAAAAATAAAATCATTCAGTCGACTCAAAAAAAGAAAAATAATTGTTTAAACATGCGGGGGCATTTTGGTGATAGTGAGAGGGAGAGAGAGATAGTAATCGCATTTTGACTCTTTGGATATTTGAGTGTATATAAAAGGAAGGAAGTCCCTGCTTGACAGAAAGTAAGTGTTTAGCTCTTTCCTAGATTGTAGAACAGAAGACTTGTCGAGACATTTGAAAATTGTTTTATTCAAGATTCTCATTTGATTGCTCGAGAATGGACCTCGTTGATTAGTTAATGAGTTATGGTTAATTGTTAAACAAGTAGCCTCAAATTAATAAATGTTTTGATCAATTGTGAGTGAAGAAGTCAGGAGTAGAAATATGGGGGAAGAGAGAAGAGAAAGAAAATTGGCTCGAGGTGGGTTGTGTATATTTTGGACCGAACCGAAAGGTTGCCTACGTTTTCCTCAAGGTGAGGAGCTTAGGTCCGCGTAGTTCGGGGATGACCCGCTTTACGATGGTGTCGGGTTTCAGTGGGTATGTGTGGGAGGAAAGAAAGGAAAGAAAGTTGGCCCAAGGTAGGTTATGTTTGGCTTTGAGTGGTCGCCCGGTTGACGATGAAGTTGGGTTTTGAGTTTAGGGTGTGAGGTTCGTTTGAGGTGAGTTGTTCTTTGTAGCTCATTGCGGTGGATTACTCCTTTGTAGGTGTTGCAGTGGATTGCTCCATCGTAGTTATCATGGGTTGCTGCCGTTTATCTACTTTGTAAGGAAAGAAAGGAAAATAGAACATTTGTGGTGAAAAGAAAATGAGACTTTTACTTTTCTATGGTGATAGCCCCTTCTATTTTTCTTTATTTTTTTTTATTTTATCTCTTTGTGCACACCCTTTTTTTTGCCTAGGCCGCCCTTTCGGGTTTTCAACCTAGCGGGCTTCTTTTTGTGTGATGCTCTAACTTTTGCCTAGGTCGCCCTTTTGGGTTTCATCCTGGCGAGCCATATTTTTTTTATATTTGTACATGAAACATTGGGCAAGACAAGCCCCTAGTTTGCTTTCGCCTCTCTCGATTGTGAGGTAGCTTCCTTATAGTTCAAGCGGCCTTTTGCTGGCGGCGGGCATCCTAGCCCCTTGATTTTCACCGGTAGAGCTCCATTGGATTATCACGTGCACCAATGAATGACTTCGTGCACTTGTCTTATATTTGCGATGGAATACGGACAGCCCCAGTGTAAGGCATGTAGTACTCATGATGGGAACAAACCAACCCTTTAAATTGTGGCAGCATGGATGTCTATTTGATGATGAGCAACCGCAGTCCATTCCTTTGTCACGACCTTATAAAAAGGGGTCTAATGGTGGGATGAGAGGCGTATGAGGATAGTGTATGGGAGAAGGTGTATATAGAGAGTGTACATGAAGTGTGTACAAGGGGTGAGTGTATAGAGAGAGTGTATGGGGGTAGAATGTAGAGAGAAGGGAAAGTGATTCGTTCATCCCAATTGATCGAAGCATTTGTTATTTTGAGATTAATCGTTTACTTAGTTATGTGAATGGTTTGTGGGTCCATTTACCTTTTAATGAGTCGTCATTAATGAGTAAGAAGATTAATTCATCATATAAAGATATAGCAATCAAGCGAAAATGGTGAATAAGACAATTTTCATGAAATTGATATATGCAAGCTTATGTCTCAAGTCTAGAGAGAAAAGAAAAGAAATAAAGACCTTTTTATTGGAACTAAAAGATTTAAACTGACTAGTCTGGGGTGGACACTCTAGAACCTACGAAGACTGAATGACCCTTTTCTTTTCTTTTATTTAAAGGAGGTAGCCCCAATTTCCTCTTTTGCCCATGCCCATGTATTCCGTTGGCGGGTGATGGCTCCGCTGTCAATGAGGCTTTGAATCTTTCTCCTCAATTGGACGCAATCTTCGGTGTCATGCCCAATGTACTGGTGGTATTGGCAGTGTTTGGAGGGATCCAAGCATTGCTTCACCCTACTTGGTTCATAGTTGATCAAAGGAGACAACTTGCCGGCTTGAACTAGACTTTTGAAGAGTTTGGCTAACGGCATACCTAAGTCGTCGAATTCGCGCTCGTCCTTCCTTTCACGAACTGTCTTTGAGGGTGATTTAGGTACCGGCACCCCTTGTTGATGAGTAGTCATAGGAGGCATCCCGACGGGGACAGTCTGTGGCGGCCCGTATATTTGAGGAGCGTACGGGTGTTGACATTGAGCAAGAGGGAGAACTCGACTGAGGTAATCATAACGCCACGAATGTCAGACAAATGGCGCCTCTCGATATCTCTTAGGGTCTTATGCATCTCCTTCTGAAAGTGTGTTGCTTGCTCGTTGAGAATGGCCTTAAAGTGGATTGCTTGTTCATCGAGGATGGCTTCGAAGTGGGATGCTTGCTTACTGAGAGCAGTACCGGTGTAGAGGATTGTCTCGGGATTTTGGGTAGCAGCTTCAGTTGCAACTTCGATGTTCCTTCCAGCCGACATGATGCAGAACTCTATGTCATGAAAGAATTAGATTCGTATTTAATGATAAGGCATCGTTATAAGAATCATTTTTTGGAAAAGAGTAGGTCTCCACATTTTTGAAATGCATTTTGGTAAAAAATTAAAAGTTTGACCGGGCCGAAGTTGCCTACGTTCCCCTTATCATGAGGGAGAGGTCCCACACAATAAGAGGCTCAGGTCGCCGTAGTTCGAATCAATTTAGACTTTTAAAAAGAGGTGAGAGATGACCATAGGGGTCAAAAAGAGGGAGATGACTCGGTCCTTGGTCAAGCATGGGTGAGGAAGACCTATAGGAGTTGGTTTTGATTGAGTAGGGTATGGTTTGACCTAAGGTTTGACCTAAATTTGACCTAAGGTTTGACCTAAGGTTTGAGACAAGAAGTGGTTCAAGCTAGGATGCGACGATAATGGTGGGTTGACCTAGATGGGTAAAGGATAGGTCGACCTAAATGAGAAGGGTTGGATTGACCTATATGGTGAATGAATCAAGATAGCGGGTTGTAGCGGTTTGCCTATGGGATGATCTAAGCGGGATGGACATGGTTTGACCTAAGCGGGTCTAAGGTTGACTTATTCGGGTTGGTAGACTAAGGAAGGTTAGAGATTGACCTAGATGGATCCAAGATAGGTAAGTCGACCTAAGCGGGTCACAGGGTGACCTTGACGGGTCAAAGGTGAAGGGGTAGTTTTAACCTAAGACGGACAAGTTGACCTAAATGGGTCAAGGATGGTGTGTGGACCTAAACGGGTTGACCTAGGTTGGTCTGGACGACGGTGGGTCAAATAATGACCTAGGTGGGTCAAGATGGCGGTTTGACCTAAGCGGGTTAGGACCAAAGGTAATTGGGTTCACCTATGGAATCAAAGATTGACCTAAGAGGTCGAAAACGGATAAGGTTGACCTAGGATTCCAAGTTTGACCTAAGAGGTCAAAGGTGATTGGGTTGACCTAGGAGGTCAAAGGTTGACCTAAGAGGTCAACGGGTGATAATGTTGACCGAAGGGTCCAAGGGTAGACCTAAGAGGTCAAAGGTGGATGAGGTTGACCTAAGAGGTCAAAGGCGGATAAGAATGACCTATGGGGTCAAAGGTTGACCTAAGAGGTCAAAGACGATAAAGTTTTCCTAGGGGGTTAAATGTGATAAGGTTGTCCTAGGAGGTCAAGGGTTGACCTAAGAGGTCGGAGGCGGATAAAGTTGACCTAGGCGGTCAAGGGTTGACCTAAGAGGTCGAGGGGTAACCTAAGAGGTCGAGGGTGATAAGGTTAACCTAGGAGGTCAAGGGTAGACCTAAGAGGTCAAAGGCGGATAAAGTTGACCTAGGGGGTCAAAGGTAGACCTAAGAAATCAAAGGTTGGTATGGTTGACCTAGGGGGTCAAAGGTTGAGTTAAACGGATAAGATTGACCTAGGGGGTCAAAGGTTGACCTAAGGGGGTCAAGAGCGGAGAAGGTTGACCTAGGGGTCAAAGGTTGACCTAAGGGGGTCAAGAGCGGAGAAAGTTGACCTAGGGGGTCAAAGGTTGACATAGGAGGTCAAAGGTTTAGAGGGTTGACCTAGGCGGTCAAAGGTTGACCTAAGGGGGTCAAGAGCGGAGAAAGTTGACCTAGGGGGTCAAAGGTTGACCTAGGAGGTCAAAGGTTCAGAGGGTTGACCTAGGCGGTCAAAGGTTGACCTAGGGGGCCAAAGGTTGAGAAGGTTGACCTAGGCGGTCAAAGGTTGACCTAGGAGGTCAAAGGTTGACCTAAGGGGTCAATGGCGGATAAGGTTGACCTAGTAGGTCAAAAGTTGGTAAGGGTTGACCTAAGGGGTCAAAGGTAGATAAAGTTGACCTAGGCGGTCAAAGGTTGATAAGGTTGACCTAGGGGGTCAAAGGTTGACCTAGGAGGTCAAAGGTTCAGAGGGTTGACCTAGGCGGTCAAAGGTTGACCTAGGGGGTCAAAGGTTGAGAAGGTTGACTTAGGCGGTCAAAGGTTGACCTAGGAGGTCAAAGGTTGACCTAAGTGGTCAAAAGCGGATAAGGTTGACCTAGGAGGTCAAAAGTTGGTAAGGGTTGACCTAGGGGGTCAAAGGTTGAGAAGGTTGACCTAGGCGGTCGAAGGTGAAGGGTAGACCCAGATGGATCGCAATGATGGCCCAACGGATGAGCGATGGACCTTAGAGGTCGCCTAGATGCAATGCACATTTTATTTTGCGAAAAGTTTTGCATTTATTTACATCCTAAATGGGTGGTCCGAGGAGTGTCCTAATCTCTATGTGTGGGTTGACACGGGTTAGGTTAAAGGTTCCCACCACTCGCGGAACGTACATGGTGAGTGGAGTAGACGAGTGACTCGAAAAATGTGAGGCAGTAGCGCACAAATTCCTGCACATAGAATACTCCGGGTAGTAGGGACCTGTGCAGTGCTGACACGGACTAGTGGTAGTGTGTGGCAAGAAACTAATTCTTTTTAAGGATAAAAGAGAGAAGTTTTGAATGTTTGAATGATGCTATGCAATGCAATGCAGGAGAAGGAAAATAATGTACAAGGGAGCATAGCAGAGTTTTGTTTGACCCTAATACTAAGGGGAAAATAACAAAGGTACAAGGATACAAGGTATATACAAAGTACAAGTATTAACAAAGTACAAGTATTAACATTGCGGGGTGCACGGGTGCATGTGTAAACATGGCAAGTATGTGAGGTGCATGTATAAACAGGGCAAGTGTGTGCATGTGTAAACATGGTAAGTGTGTGTAGGGTGCCTGTGTAAACATGGCAAGTGTGTGAGGTGCATGTGTAAACATAGAAAGTGTGTGTGAGGTGCACGTGAAAACATGGCAAGCGTGCATGTGTAAACATGGTAGGTGTGTGCACGTGTAAACATGGCAGGTGTGTGCACGTGTAAACATGGCAGGTGTGTGCATGTGTAAACATGGCAAGTGTGTGCATGTATAAACATGGCAAGTATGTGCATGGAGAAACATGGCAGGTGCGTGCATGTGTAAACATGGCAGGTGTGTGCATGTGTAAACATGGCAGGTGTGTGCATGTATAAACATGGCAAGTGTGTGCATGTTTAACATGGCAGGTGTGTGTATGTGTAAACATGGCAGGTGTGTGCATGTGTAAACATGGCAAGTGTGTGCATGTGTAAACATGGCAAGCATCATGATGTGACGAAAGTTAGACCCACTAAGTTTGAAAAAGATTCAAAGCAGTCCCCAGCGGAGTCGCCACTGTGAATACGTGTGTTTGAATTTGAGAATATTCATAGTAACATTAAAATATGAGAGTCGCCACCCCATTTTAATTATAGCCAAAACATTGAAAAAAGCATTTTTAGTGGGTTCGGGGGTCAAATTACAACAAGAGAAGAATATTGAACGTTATCACTCCTATTGCCCGAATTGATCGGTCTTTCTATCATGATGCGGTGTATGTAGTGTGTTAGTGATTGAGACCGGATCCGAAGATTGCCTACGTTCCTCTCAATGTGAGAAGCTCAGGTCAGCGTAGTTCGAGAAGAATTTAGAATAGGCAGAAGAATCGGGATCATGCATAATGAGGGGGGAATTACCTAAAGATTAGGGTTTAGAAGTAGTTCCTAGATCATCCTCGGGTTGATGAACCCTCGATCATCATCGGCTATGAAATAACATGTAAACATGAAGATCGCAACCCTAAATATAGCATAAATAAGGTTTTAATCTATGAACACGAAGAACATGCGAAGAACATATATGAACATGCAAAGCTCATGAAGAAACTATGAATAAACATGCAAGAACATGAATATTAAAGATCTACATTAGAAATAATGCAAGAACGTGAAGAAATAAGTTAGAAAACTTACCTATGTTGGCAAGAAATAAACCTTGATCTTCTTGGAGGTTTGAATGCTAATTAGAGAGCAAAATTGTGTTTAAGAACTCTCAAATTCGGATCCCCCTAAACCAATAGCATGAGATTGGTTTATATAGTAAACTGAGGGGAAGATCTGATGGTCCAGATCATCCGGGGCGGATGTGGCCGCGTGGCCAATATTGAGGGCGGCGGCGAAAGTGGCCGCGTGGCCAATATTGAGGGCGGCGGCGAAAGTGGCCGCGTGGCCATCGTTGCGCGCTGACTTGAAATTCAAGCTAGGGTTTTACTGTTCATACAAGGCAACCCTAAATGTCCATATTTAATGTTTTCTAGAACATTGAGCTATTTTTGGGAATCCGGGACAAGTCTTTGCAAGGTTTCTATTTCCCATAAAGTCCTTGTATATTTTGGAAAGCCCTAATAAACTCATTTTCAGATCGGGTACTAACAGGGACTGGGATTGTCCCCCAAAATTACCTCGGTTATCTGAACGGTGTTGTGGTTGAGATTTAGCATGGCTTCCTTGTTTACCCGTATTCGATGCCTCGGTTTTCCTTTTATGTTCTCCAATGTCTTGCTCGATTAAGTATGCACGGTCTACCGCATCCTAGAATGTCACAATCCTCTGGGCTATAAGCTAAGTACGGATGGATGTCTTCAAACCGCGGATGAACCTCATAGCTTTCTGTTCCTCAGTCCTCACAAGATAGTCACAGTACCGGGCTAATTCTGTGAACTTAGCCGAGTACTAAGCTATAGACAACAAACCTTGCTCCAAGTTGAGAAGCTCGATCTCCTTTCGGTTTTGATCTACTACCGGAATGAAATGCTCCTTGAATTTCCGCACAAACAATTCCCACGCATACACTGTGTGAGTATCATCCCAACTCGCTTTAACCCCTTTCCACCAATACTAGGCGGCACCCACAAGCTTATAAGCCGCGAACCGGACCTTGTCCTCATCGGTGCAACCAAAGACATCGTAAATTTTCTCCATAGACTCAATCCATAGCTCGGCCTTCTTCACATCGGGTTCACCGTCAAACTCTCTTGGTTTTAATTTCAGAAATTGCTCCAACCCGTAACGTGGAGGAGCCACATGTTCCTCTCTTGGCCCTTGGTCATGAATTGCCTTCATGGCCGCCTCAAACATGCCCTGAAACATAGCACGGTTCTCTTCCCGAAGATCATTCTGATTCTGAGCCCCACTAGAACTTTCACCTGTCCTCCTTCTAGCCATTGTGACAATTACCTGCATAAAACATCAACCGTTACTCACTCCGAACACAACTAACCTCCTAGGTCATACTAGTCCACCTAGATTTATACTTAGAGCTAAACCATAGCTCTGATACCAACTGTCGCGACCCCGACCCCGCGGGCCCAGAGTACGCGAGCTGGACGTCGACCTAAACAATAAACTCTAAAATAATGAAGATAAAAATTTTACTTTTTATACCAAAAGATGATAACTGTAGATAACCCGGGAAACAACAACTTGGCTAGAGCGGTGAATTATCCTAGGATGTCTAACTTGTTTTAGATTGTTTAGAGTCTCCACCTATGTTTTTAAAGGAACATAAGAAAAACCTAGAAATAGCCTAATTTATGTACAAAACCAGAGATTCGGGATAGAAGGGTTCGGGGGTTAGGTGACGGAGTGGGAAGTACTTAAACACCCACTCCGCCCCGCTTATGCGGGTCTTGCTACTATTGGTGTTCTAATGCTAAATGTCCTTCAATTTATTAACAGTGCTAACAATTATAATGTAAAGAAAAAGGGGAAGGAAAGAGAATTATTTTATTTATAAATTTATACTAAACAATTACATTGAGAAATGTATAGGTAATTAAAGTAGAGATTAAAATGTAGGGAGATAACCTTAACCAACTTTAATGTAGTAAAGTGGTCATTTGGTCATGTCCCAATTGATGGGGATTGCATACTAGTAAGACTAGAATAAAAGAGAAGAAGAATAACAGTACCTTTGGAAAAGAGGACCTTAGACTTTGACTTGAAGATGGTGTTGTTTGTAGAGAAATGGTTGTGCAACACTTTGTGTAGTGTTTGTTTGTAGGGAAAATGTGTTGAGAGAACTTGTCTATAGTTCTTGTAGGGAAGATGAAGTTGATCCAAAGAGTGTAAAAAGAGTGTCCCTTTCTAAGGTAGAAGATGATGGTTTTTATAGGTAAAAAAGAGAGGGAAAGGTTGGAGGGAAATTGGTCAATCCATGTGAGATGGAATTGACCAATAGAAAATAAGATAAATAAAATAATAAATGAAAGAAATAAAAGAAAAATCAAATAAAATAAAAATGAATTATTTTGTTTTAAAGAGATGGCTAGAATAATGGGATTGGAGGTTATAAAACTAGGGGGTGAATGTGGATGAGAAAAGAAGTCTTTTGTGATCAAGAAAGAGATGTTGCAAATAAGAAAAGGGAGGGAAATAAGGTGCAATCCGTTACTGCCAAAATGGGAAGCGCGCGAGTCCCGCTTTTGGGGCGAGACGCGTGCGCAGCCCGTTAACAGTTCCGGAAGCGCCCGCGGCAGAAAAGGACAGAATGACAGAATGACCCTAAAAGTTAACTCTGTTATGCAGTTTAGTACAAAACTAACGGAATCAGTTAGGAACTTAACCGAAGTAACAGAAATTAACGAAAATGAGTTAAATAAAAATACTTTGTATGCAATCGAAGTGAGAGGTCCAAGGCGGGGTGTCTACAGAGCCCCTCGGCGACGTGGATTGTAAAGCAAAACGCGTCGACGAAAGTAAAAACACCCGCTGAGGACATCGACAAAGAAAAAGAAAGAAAAGAAAGCAAAGACTTGATGAAAGCAGTAATTTGAAATTGCTAGAGATAGGGGTGCGCTCCCTGTGTGAGCGTCTTTTGTTGATAGAGGGGGCATGATCCATTGGTAAACCTGCCGGCTAAATCCGTTGAGTGAGGCCGTTAGTGAGGCCGTTAGTGAACCTTTGAGGAGGCCGTTAGTGAACCTTGAGGCCGTTAGTGAACCTTTGAGGAGGCCGTTAGTGAACCTTTGTTGACGAATCCGTTAGTGAAATCCGTTGATGAGGCCGTTAGTGAACCTTCAAGGCCGTTAGTGAACCTTTGTTGACGAATCCCTTAGTGAAATTCATTGATGAGGCCGTTAGTGAACCTTTATTGTCAAATCCGTTAGTGAAATCCGTTGATGAGGCCGTTAGTGAACCTTCGAGGCCGTTAGTGAACCTTTGTTGACGAATCCGTTAGTGAAATCCGTTGATGAGGCCGTTAGTGAACCTTCGAGGCCGTTAGTGAACCTTTGTTGACGAATCCGTTAGTGAAATCCGTTGATGAGGCCGTTAGTGAACCTTCGAGGCCGTTAGTGAACCTTTGTTGTCGAATCCATTAGTGAAATCCGTTGATGAGGCCGTTAGTGAACCTTCGAGGCCGTTAGTGAACCTTTGTTGACGAATCCGTTAGTGAAATCCGTTGATGAGGCCGTTAGTTAACCTTCGAGGCCGTTAGTGAACATTTGTTGTCGAATCCGTTAGTGAAATCCGTTGATGAGGCCGTTAGTGAACCTTCGAGGCCGTTAGTGAACATTTGTTGACGAATCCGTTAGTGAAATCCGTTGATGAGGCCGTTAGTGAACCTTTGACGAATTGCTGCTTTGAAGTCGTGTGCTGTTTGGCGTTGTAGTTGACTTTTGCGGGGATGCGGGCATGGTTGACTGTGGACCATTTTCTGCTGGGGATGAAGTGTCTCGAGTTGCAGATGCTGTTTGACTTCGCGGTGGTACCTGTTATGTGCTTTGCAGGTATATGTGCTAGTGCAAGATGGAATTGACCAATAGAAAATATGATAAATAAAATAATAAATGAAAGAAATAAAAGAAAATCAAATAAAATAAAAATGAATTATTTTGTTTTAAAGAGATGGCTAGAATAATGGGATTGGAGGTTATAAAACTAGGGAGATGAATGTGGATGAGAAAAGAAGTCTTTTGTGATCAGAAAGAGATGTTGCAAATAAGAAAAGGGAGGGAAATAAGGTGCAATCCGTTACTGCCAAAATGGGAAGCGCGCGAGTCCCGCTTTTGGGGCGAGACGCGCGCGCAGCCCGTTAACAGTTCTGGAAGCGCCCGCGGCAGAAAAGAACAGAATGACAGAATGACCCTAAAAGTTAACTCTGTTATGCAGTTTAGTCCAAAACTAACGGAATCAGTTAGGAACTTAACCGAAGTAACAAAAATTAACGAAAATGAGTTAAATAAAAATACTTTGTATGCAATCGAAGTGAGAGGTCCAAGGCGGGGTGTCTACAATAACACAAAGTTTTGAGATCCAACTGAACAACAAGAAAAAGGACTAGTGTAAGCTCCATAAGCTTACACCCAAAATAATAAAATGTACATTTCTTAATGACGTCAAGTTTGGTACAACTATTCCCAAAACGGTTACACATTTATGTAATGTAAACCCACCTGTAACGACCCGAAAACCCGCCTCTATTTTCTTAGTAATAAATATTTAATTACTTATTTATTTCTTATTTATTTATTTAAATTATTTATTTATCTAAATAATTTTGTGTGCATTTTGTGGGATAATGTTTTATGCCTAGCATTTTAATTAATCATTTGTGCTAGTGTAGAATTATTGGGTCTTAGTTGTTAGTGGGGAAATGGGTTTATGTGTTAGTAGGGTTAGAGGGGGCCTAAGTGTAACATTTTTTTTAATAATTCTACTTACTCCCTCCATCACCCCTCTCCTCCCTCACTCCCTCATTTTCTCCCAGCATACTCTCTCTCTCTCTCCTTGGTTTGGGTAAGTTTTCTTCCTTTCCTTCTCTCTTCAATCTAGCTATCTTCCCCTCATTCTCTCTCATTTCTCATAACTTGAAACATGTTTAGATCGCCGTTAGGATCGTAGAGAACAAAGAAATTTCGAATTCCGGCAACTTTGATAAAATCCGGGTAAGTTGTTTTTCCCCTATTTTTATGCTAAAATGTTCATATCATGTTTATATAATGCTTAAGTTGTTATATTGATGTTTTATTGAGTTTGGAATTTATTTGGAATTTATTTGGGTTTTTGGTTAAAAATGGTGATTGTTATGAATGTTGGAATTTAATCTTGGTTTTGGTTGATAAATGGTGTTATTTAGGTCCCCTTTTTAGTTAGATGTCGTTTGGGTATTTTGGGGATCAAGTTGGGAGTGTTGATTGTGAGAAATTTGGTTTTGGGAAAGAAAATGGAAGAACCCATTTGGTTCTTGCCGTTTTCCGGCGACCTAGGTGCGTGGGCGACCGCCCATGGGTGGTTTGGGCGACCGCCCATGAGATCAGTTGATCCGGAGAATTTGAGTAAAAGTGAGTGGGCGACCGCCCACTTTTGGGTTGGGCGACCGCCCATGAAGTCAGTTGGTTTTGGGCTTGGGTGTGGGTTTTGGGCGACCGCCCGGACTGGCTATGGGCGACCGCCCATACCAGCTGTCCTGAGTACCTATGTTTTCGAATGGTTTTATGGTTCAAGCCCGATCTAGGCTCGAAGTATCACCCTAGTTGACTTAAGTTAATACCGTGAAACACTTTAGTGCTTGAGATTTGGTTCCTTTGTGAACAATGGTGTTATGGAATTTGATCAAGTATTGTTGGGAATGTTTGGGCATCTTATGATGTGTTCGTGATTGTTCCAATCGAATTGATTTAGGAAGCCATGGAAGAAATTGTTGTTCTCGAAGTGATTTATGAAGATTAGGTGATGGATTGTTGGATTGGGGTGATGAGTGATGTGTTGTTTGATATATTTGGAGTTAAATGGGGTTTTAATGGAGTTAGAATTGGTTTGGGTCGAGCTCCACAATGGTGGGGAGGTATAAGGGTTGTTATATCAATATTTAGGACAAAAGGAGTGAAATTCGGGTGTATTTTGGGGTCTGGGCGACCGCCCACTTAGTTTTGGGCGACCTCCCACTAAATCAGCCTCATTTAACTTGGCAACAGCGTTCCGGGCGACCACCCACTCAATTCTGGGCGCCCGCCCACTTTTTCCAAATTCAGGTCGATCTTCCGGAGGCCATAACTTCTTCGTCCGGACTCCGTTTTAGGCGTGTAAAATATCGTTTCGAAGCTCTCTTCGAGTACTACAAGATGGTATAGGTTGTTAAGTTAAGTTATAAGTTTTACACTTCGGGATTTTATTGGGTGTTTGAGGTTAAGAATTGGTTCGTTGATGAACGGATGTAAGACGTGAATTGGTGATTGGGTACCTACGGTGTTGACTAGATTTAAGGTGTATTTTATTAGGTCTTCCTATTTGGAATTCTAGGTTTAATTATAGGGAGTTAATAGTCCCAGTATATCTTTATGAGTAAATGTTTAGGGTCATTTTGGTAATAGTCATTGTGCTATTTGTGAGCGACCGTTTGGGTTGTGCTCTTTATGAGTAACTTGTGGGTATCACCTTTAGGATGTATTTGGTATGGTCCCTTATCATGGAATCATAGTGTTTTAATAATCATTGTTGTTGGGCTCCTTATGAGAAATTCCGTTTATCGTTGTGGTGCTCTTCATGAGAAACTCTTGTTATCGTTGTTGTTAAACTCTTCATGAGTAACTGTTGCATCTTTATGGTGATTATTTGGTATGGTTCCCTACTTTGGAATCCTTAGTTGTTTACCGTGCTAGTATTTTATTAATTAGCATTTATTTGGAAGCCCAGCTGGCATATTTGTTGCATCGGGCGATGGGAAAGATTATAATGGCAAAGCCAAGTCCATTATAATGTTGACCATTGTTTGCCCTTACTATACCCCTTTTCCAGATTGGCCTTGGAAGAGATAAGTTAGCTTCCTTTGTGAATGTATCTAGCTATCGAGCATGACTTTGTGGCATGGCTCTTGTCCTTTGTGACACTCTTATGGTTATTGTTCCGGTACCGGGGGTATTCTCTTCAGCTTTTATGCTACTATGAAGATGGCTTGATGGGTTGATTGATTGATTGGTCGGTTATGACCGGGGTTCACTTCACTTGTTATACTGCTATTGTTGATTGGTTGATCGGTTGAAGCTGCGCAGCGATTGTTCTATCAGTTTGGTGAAACCTTGGCTCAGTATCCTTTGTTACGTGTTTATTTCAGTCTTATGTGCTGCATGATGAGTTAGTCGTTATTTCCAACTGGTATGGGACAGTTGGCGATAGGGAGCTTTCTCATTTGTTGTTATGTGATTTACTTGTTCAGTTATATCGTTGATTTGCATGATATTATGCCATGTAGATGCATTTAGTAACTTACTGAGATTTTATCTCACCCCGTTTCTTGTTTCAAATTGTTTATCCTTAACCCCCCCCAGGAAAGCAAATGGTAGCGTTGTGAGGTCCGTTGTAGCGGAAACCTTCTGAGCAGGTTGATCGCCTTTGGGATAGTTGCTCTTTGGAGCCTTTATGTATTTTATTGTGGGTTCGTAGTCGTTCAGTGTTTTGTATATACGGTTGTATTTGGATATTTTTGTTAATAGTTGTTCTTGCTTCCGCGTCTGTTTCTAGTCTCCGAGTTATAATCTCGTTGAGGTGTTGTTTGATGGTATTGGTTTCATAGTTGAATTCACGCGCCCGGTTTGGTATTTTACATTTTTGGAGATGTTAATTATGTAAATTTTATATTTATGGATTTTTTGAGATTTTCGGGGCGTGACACCACCAATAACAACTTGCCCAAAAAGCTCAACCCTCGCGACGTCCTCCTCGTGATCAGCGAGTCTAATCCTTTCCTCCTGGGGGGTTAAGGAAAAACAAAGATAAAAGAAAGGGGGTGAGATAAATCTCAATAAGTTACTAATGCAACTACATGACATGCTATGATGCAATAAGCAATAAACAATAATAAATATCACTTAGCACATAACATTTATCAATTAACAGATAGCAGTGGAAATAAACAAGTAACAAAGGATATTAGCTAAGGTTTCCCAATTGATATAACCAAATAAAGGTCGCTGCGAAGCTTCAATAATTAACAATCAACATCTTCATAGTAGCGTGAAAGCTGAAGAGAAAACCCCCGGTACCGGAACCAATAATAATAAGGGGGCAGTGACACACAGTCAAAGCCAAAAACAATAGCTAAATGCTCACAAAGGGGCTAGCTCATCTCACATCCAAGGCCAATCAGGAGGAGGGGAATAATGGGGCAAAACAATGGTCAACATCATAATGGACTTGGCTTGTGCCATCATAATGTTTCGCATCGCCCAAACACGACCCAAATACCAGCTGGACTTTCAAGTAAGGTGAAATCCATTACTGCCAAAATGGGAAGCGCGCGAGTCCCGCTTTTGGGGCGAGACCCTTTGAAGCTTGATCCCTTTTATGGAGACTACTCCCGAATTGCGTTGCTCGAGTATTGTTGCCCAAAAGACTTTCGGTCGCGAAGCCCCAATATTGCCTTTTGCTTGGATTACTGTAATGCCGTAGCCCAAAAGATTGTAGATTGCGAAAGCCCCTTGAGACCTTCGGTGCCGAATTGAGGAAGCTTCCAATGTTGCACATGACTCGGCTGGGATACTGCTGGGGAGTTAATGCTCTTTGCCGATGGAGCCTTAAGACTTGACCGTAGCCCTTAGAGTGCCATCATTGATTGCGAGAAGAAGGTCTATCCTTGATTGGGGGAACGAGCACGGGCACACGCGACAAGATGTCTTTTTGACATCCCTTTTGGGAGACTTTGAGGATAGTCTCACACATCTTTCTTGAACATAGCCTGTAGTGCGTATTGATTGTCAAGTGAAGTAAAAGAAGTCCTTGTCCTTGAGTCACATAGCCCCTAGGGGTCACCATTTGTTGAGCAAACCAAGAGTGACTTATCCTCGTGCGAGGGAACAAACATGAGAGGACATGGCAAGAGCTACTCCATTTCTCGGGAGCCTTTCGGCGTACTTTAGAAGCACATACTTGAAGAAGCTTTGAAAACTGAGACACATGTTATTGCTATTTGTTGCTCAAGCCAATTGACTAGCTAGGGATTATTTTTGCAAACTCGTGCCCTTTTATGATGGGCTCGTTCTCGGATGGGTCTTGGCTACCACGGGCCTTCTTTTCATGAACCCAAAAATGCACACTGCTGGAGAATGATGCCAATAACCCAAAACAACCTTTGATGGTCCCATATCTTGTCGAGCCTTTTGCAATCCCAAAGAACTCGGTAGGGAATTGACTTGCTGAGGAGATCCAATGTAGAGCTCGTGCAGTTGTCTTCTTTAGAGGCCGGAGATCTCCATTTCTCTTTCCCTTCTCTCTCTTACTCTCTCATTTTTTTTTATGACGCACCCTATTTTTTGCCAGACCGCCCTTTCGGGTTTTCAATCTAGCGGGCATCTCTTTTGCGTCTTCATTTTGACTCGATTAATGAGGGAGTGTGCATTGACTCTAGCTGAGGAGATAAGACATGTGATTTGCGGTGGAGACCTCTTGTCACTAAAGGTGAGTGACATTGACTTGATTAGGGAAGTGTCCCTAGTATTGACTTCATGTATTTGACCGTTTTTTGAATGACTCATGAAGGCAAGTAAGTCATTAAGAGAGAAGAGAAGGAGATCCCCAATTTGATTGCAAGAAATTGGGAGTATGCAGAAAGAATAGAAGTCCATAGACTCGACAAGGAACGCGAAATGATTCCAAATCTAAGAAAGATGTTCATCTTTTTGGTGATTAATTCATGGCAAATGAATCGTACAAAGATGTCTTGACAAGTTCGAGATGAAGGCCGATCACCATAACGCACTAGGGCTAAATATATCTTCTTTCTTGCATGAGACCGGACCCGCAGGTTGCCTAGGTTCCTCCAGTGTAGAGGCTCAGGTCACCGTAGTTCTTGTGGATTCTCCATTCTTCGTGATGGAATTGTTTGCTTCGTAGCTTCGTCCTTTGTTGGTGGATGATGATGTTGATCTTCTTTGATTGAGGGGGATTTTTTTTTTTTTTTTTTTGTGCTCTAACTTTTGCCTAGGTTGATTTGATGATTTCAACCTAGCGATGGTTTTTTTTTTTTTTTTTTTTTTTTTTTGATCCCCCTTTGAAAACTTTGCTTGATTTTTCTCCATGCTTGATGTCTTGGATTCGCCGTTGTGTTGATGTCGTTGCCTTCGTCACGATGTTTAGCCCCTAGGCGTTCAAGCGATGGCCTTCGTTCTAAAAACTTGTTTAGACATCTTTTCATCATTTTGCCAAGAATTAAATTGAACAACTTGGAATTGTGTATGAGGGACAAGAATGACTTTTATTTGATAAGATCGACTCAAACGTTTGTTGGGTTTCGATCTAACATGCGCAGCGGAAATAAGCAATTGAAATTTTAATGAAACCCAAAGCCATGGATCCGTTCATATGATTAAATCAAATACAACAGATGAATAGAGGAATAACTAACCCTTGATGGCTATAAATTTCTAGCTTTTGAACTTGGTGGAGATTTTGAAACTTGATCAAGAACGCGAACCTTGAAGATGATGAGCTTCACCCTCTAGCGGTATCCACACCACGAACGAATATCAAGCAACTTCTTGATCTTGGTTGCTAGACAAAATTGTTGAAACACACTTTCACATTGCAAGAACTATATGGAATTATGAATATTCTTGTTCACCTTTGGATCGGAACAAGAAAAATAACCTCTAAAAACCTTATGGAGGCACTCACAATATTATGTCTAATGGCTGGTGAAAAGATGCTTTTATAGGACCTAGTCATTAACTCTTAATGACCTAGGATTCCTAAATCCCGTCACCTTAATTAAGGCAAGTCCTTAATCTGCCAGGAATTCTGGCACGGTCGTGCCCCTTTATTTGGCACGGTCGTGCCAAATGGGTTCGAACCTGCAGACCTTCCCGAATATTGGCACGGTCGTGCCCCTATTTTTGGCACGGTCGTGCCAAACGGGACCGAGCCTTTGCCTTGGTTTGGATTTATGGCACGGGCCGTGCCATTTTAAGGCGCACGACCGTGCCAGAGCCAAAACCTGACATTTTCCATAATTCCATTCAGTCCTTTATGATTCGTTCTATTTATGTGTGACCCTCTAGGATTTACACTAAGTTGGCAATGGGCTCAAACATGAACTCATAAGATATGATTAGGTTCTAGCAAACCGTCATACCTACCCAATAGTGTAACTAGATACAAGTTCGCATTCCTTTAGAATATGTCACAATCCCTTTGTCCACGATGTCATTGAACACAAGTCATGGTCAAACAGTCAACTTGTTTTGTTCAATACTTTCTCGATTCCGAATATGTTGATAATTCAATGCATTGATCCAATCAAATCCATTTGAGTCCGGCCGAACATTTCATCAACATCATTCCTTCGAGGGGGCCAAGCTTGACATCTCTCCGTGGAGGGACAAATCCATTTAGCTTATTATTCTTCCCAACGGGAATCCGATTGTGCCAATCATACCCTTTATAAACTACCGTGTTAAGGTAGCGTTGAATATGTCAAACACAATGTTCATCAAGTGGAAGACTATAATAACTTCATGTCTAAGGATTCAAATGACATAACTAAATGAGATATATGTATGACATAGACCCAGACATAAAACTCATGCAGCGGGTCAATCCAGTACCTTGTTCCAAAC